>JAUMHH010020229.1:0-10747 GCA_032359455.1 Chlamys rubida | reverse complement strand
TACTCTCACAAACCAATGACGTAACAATCAATACCTGCTCTCAAGAGAAGATAACTCTGCAATACGCAAAGACGGATCTATCAAAATCTTCTGTAGTGAAACAAATTAAAACAGTCAAACTTCAGTATGGATCAGAAAGGACTGGACAAAGACGCTGGCTCAATGTGTTTGGGATTACCAAGCTACTCAGCTGAGATGTTGACGTTCCTGTCAACTGTCATAAAATAGCAGTTACCTTGTACGTCTTAATAACAGTTTCATCAACATATTAACTTCATTTTATCGATTGAATTAATAAACTTTTTCATAAATCTGAAGTCCCGTATTTGTGCAAAGGAAACAGCTTTCTTTTAATTTTTGACAGCAAATTCTGATTTTGAACTTACAAACATACAAATACGTATTTATTTCAACTTAAACAAGAAGGGGAAAGGATGCCTAAGAAAAAAGTGATGAGGAAATAATTTGAGGATAAATGTATTTGTATATTCCTAGTCTGAAATAACCAAGTTTGACTGTAATTTCTCAATGATGTGTTATCTAGTGTGCGTGTTGTGGCATGCTGCATTATCACAGTTAAGGAATGAGATGTACAATTAGATCCCAGTATGAAATGGAGCCGAGTTGGGATATCAAAGTGTTTTTTCTTCTCATAATAAATGGGCTATTACAATGAGTAACACACTTTCTTTTACACTTGTACCTAACACAAAATTTGTGACTTTAAAACATACTGTCAACCCAACCAACCCCCCTCAAACAATATACATACTTCTGGAATAGCCCTTATAATAATATGTATATACACAATACATAGATCTTAAAATGTCAAGCTCTTAAATTTGTATCACATCCTACTGAAAACATTGAAAATGTTTATTATGCACTTGTTTCATTCCTGTGTTGGAGGTATTGTAAATCTTTCAACTGTTTATTTTCACAACTTTTTCAATCATCTTCATAACCATCCAGGGACAGAATTTATACAGGCTTGCCCATTAACGTCTCCATTTGTACAATTTATAGCAACAAAATTTGTTGAAATGAAAATGATTGAAGCAAAGTTAACAAAATGTATCTGACAGCAGTAGAACACGTTTACTAAATGAAAATATCTTTGTCTGCAACTAAATAGGCTCAGCTACCATTTCAAAGCCATACTAGTTAGATGAGATCACTTGTCATTATTTGAGATCATCAGAGAAAACATCTTTCTAATTGTGACTATTTTACCTGAAAGCTTTTTTGCACAGATGATCGGACATTTTTCATCAACCAACGCACTTATTTCAAGTTCAACCTTTTAGTGGTTTTTCAATATTGCTTATCCCTTTCACCCCTATGTAACTTGAGTAGACTCTACCATGCATTGATATGGATGAGTCCATTATGGTCTACAGTGGTGCAACGGTTATGCATTTGACAAATAAATAACTTTACAAATTAATTTCAAAATCAGATGCGTATTGACGTAACATAATCTTTAAACATAAATATGAGGTATAATTAGGTACATATTTGTCATTTTAAAAAAAGACTAGATTTGCATTTTAAAATAAACTCTAAATAAATCTGTATAAGAGAATGGATGACCTACCGAATTTATTCGTACAAAAGCCACATGTTGAAGTGATCCAGAAATAATACTGAAAATGACTGCAGCTGAAAACTCCCTCAGTAATAGCACTTGCGCAACATTATTTAAAGGTGTTATTTTTACTTTTATTTCTTAACCCTTTCACCCCTATGTAACTTTAGTAGACTCTACCATGCATTGATCTAGATGAGTCCATTATGGTCTATAGTGGTGAAAGGGTTAATTTAAAAGTTAAGAAATAACCAATAATATCTGTCTATATATACTAAGCAAGCAAGCATATTTTGTATGATATAAATACAGGTAGATAGTATTCTGACACTATACGTAAGAAATGTACAGGATTCACATTACTTTAACCCTTTCACCCCTATGTAACTTAAGTAGACTCTTCCATGCATTGATATGGGTGAGTCTATTATGGTCTACGGTGGTGAAAGGGTTAAAAGTTAGCTTGGTTATAAAACTGACAAATTACAGTAGAATATTGGCTGTTACATATACAGAAAACATCTGGCATTAAAGTTAAAAATACACAATTCATGTGACAGCTGAATTTACTAGTCTCGAAGCAGATAACATCATTCTATAGCTATTAAGAATCATATTTTAATGACTTTTTCTGCCTTATCAGGCGAGATGAAAATTGTTTTTGAAATTTTCACAAGGTCAAGGTCACTTACATTCTATAATATTCTGAATCTCATTCAAGCTTGTTTGTTGATCATTAGCGTATAGAAACTCTGAATCGTAAATTATGGATGAAGACAAACCTTTAGTTCTTTAAGCGTGTAGTAAAAGTCATGTTGAACATCGATCCAATACACCAGGTCTGTGGTGATTGACTTTTTAATGAGAGACTTAACATACAGGTGAATGTGTTACTGGATTTAATATCATGCAATTTTCATTTTGAATGTAGTCATTGTTCGATTGTTGAATATATATTCTGTATACTGGAACACTTTCGCCAGGTCAAATATTTGCCCATTTCCGTCAGAATCTAATTTCGCCCTTCACATGTAATTACTGTACATTGTATGTTGTGTACTCACCCTCATTGGGAAATGCAAAAAGGCAAAAGTTAAAACTGGCGAAAATATCCCAGTATACAGTAAGATGTATTAAGCAAAAGTTTGAATCAGTATTATTTTTATCATTATTCAAACTGTAAATGAAATATACATGTCCATGAATTTGAAATAGGTCCAAAAGCATTTCAGTTGTTGATTGGACAAAAAATACAAATAAAAATCATTCTTAACTCTTTACCACTCATAAGCGTGTCTGGACACCTTTCCATAATTTCCTCGGAAGCGCGGTTGGACGCATACATCGTATTTACTCATAAGCGACCGGGAGCGCACTGCCATGTTTTCCTCGCAAGCGTGTATAAACACATGTCTATTTTTAGACCGTGTATCTCGGTCACTGCACTTGAATGGGGTCGGTGACGTATACCAGCGTGGAGCTCTGTGATTGGTCAACACAATTAGATACTTTTTTTAGTTCATAGCCTTGACCTTGTTACGTGATTCAGTCAGGAAATCAGAGTGTCAGCATTGTGAAAGCGTGGCTAGTAACGTAATGGCGGCCGAGGCGGGAACAAACTCTGACGAGGAAATTCAGGCGATATTTAATTCGGATGATACAGATTCCAACGGATTTGATGGTTTTTCCAATCAGGGGGATTCAGACATCCAAAGCGATGTAATTTTTAGTAGTGACAGTGAGCCAGGCGACGACGAAAGCAATGACGACAACCCGAAAGCGTTCGATCCTGCTCATTGGTATGGCGATCATCCCAGTGAACTACACGACGTTATAGTTCATGCTTTTCAGCAGGAAACCAGCCCAGTATTACCGGATGGATTTGACATAGATACAGCCAGGGCTCACGCTGTCGGTAGCCAAAGTAGCCATTGGCTACTTAAATTTTTTATTGGCTACTAAAAATACGAAGTGGCTACTAAATTGGCTACTAGGTTTTTTTAAAAAAAAAACGTGAAAAAATCTGTAACTTCAGTCTCGAAATACGGTCCGTCTACTCCCTTGTGTATTGTCGCAGACACCGGGTGTGTATACATAATCAGGGCCGTCACAGTCGAGCGCGCGCTACACGACTGCGAGCCTTTGCCTTTGTTTAAGATGTCATACCAATTATTGCATGCTTTACGACTGTTGATGATATAATTGGTGTTGATGATATAATTGATGGTTCGTGGGGTCAGGTTAATTGGATAGCCCACTGACGTTAAGAAAACACGACTTGATAAGCGAGGCACATGCGGTGTTTCACATAGGCCTACGTGCGGTACCTGTGTGGATAACAGCATCTACACAAACATGTCGGCTGCACTACCCCTCGGACTGTTATCATATCGATTTGAGAGTCCTAGGTAAGTTTTTAAAGTTATTAATAATGAAAAAACAATACTGTGTTTGTAAATGGCTTCACTGATTGAAATACAACTACTTCAAACGGCGGCATAGCCAAGCTAGACGGCAGGGTAAAGCGGAAATTTGTAAGTGAACGACACGGTGTTATTCTGGGAGGCAGGGTATGTTGTTAAAATAAACTTGAATTGTGCTTCTGTAAACAATCAACTTGAGAGGGGGATGTAACCAATGAATGACTTACTTCATATACTTTCTGTATATATGTTAATTTATGATGGATTTAATCATTTATCAATCGGTAGCTACCGTTTGAACACGGCTATTTCGTAGGCTTAGCGTAGCATCATGGTGAAACGTAAGCTTGAAAGCAACAGTAATAGTACTAATAATGCATCAAAACTTGTCAAGCTGTCACTTTTTGGATTCAAATCTAGTTCTGATAAGGAAAACGTAGTTAGGCCAATCCCTGATGTAGAATCGATAAAATCTAGTCCAACTGTTAAACCTACCACACCATCAGGGCGCAAGTTTCAGGACAGCTGGAAATTTGGTAGATCATGGTTACGTTTTGAACCTTCAACAAAACTTATGTTTTGCACTATTTGTTGCGAGTCCCAAGTTAGGAATACATTTACTGTAGGGTGTAGCATTTTGAAGAAGCACCAACTCATCAAACATGAAGAAACGAAAGGTAGAGTAGACTAGAGTAATAGAGTCTAAGCAAATGTAATGAAAGAAATATTTAGTTTTCGAAAATTAAATGTATTTTTTTTTGGTTTTAAAGTCTTGGTCACATGTCTACTAAATAGATATATTAATTCAGAAATAATTTTAATGCAAGTATTGCAACCACATGAGTTTGAAATAATCAAGACTGCAGTAGTTCATTCTAAATTAGACACTTGAGCCATATTATACAGAAATTACATTGACACAGATAGTGACAGTTGTGTCACATCAATGTAAACTTTTGATACAAAATTATGTCTTCTATCTTGTCTTCACTTTCATTAACATTCTCATTAAATTTACAGGTGACAACAGCCATGGAGCCGCATTGTGCATGAGAAAAGAGGGGGGCAACATGGACAAGGCCAGAGAAACCGCTGTTTCCAAATCTAAGAATGCCATGATATCGGCCCTGATGAACGTCCATTTTGCAGCCATTAACGATCTTCCAAATGCTGTTGTCCCGAGACTGCATCAACTCTGTATCACACAGGTATGTTGTGTCCCAATAACAGTTAACTTAGGGTCTGAATTCTTATAAAAATTTCCTATTATTTGGCAATAATCCTGTTTTTCCCCTCTAAATAATGACATCTGCATGTTCAATTTGCCTTGATATTAGTACTGTAAAAATTGAAGTCATAATAACAAACCGAACGATTATCAACTTTATAAATAAAGATGTTACAAAGTCAAAAGTAACTTTCATCAGTATTGAATTGAAATGATATCTCAAATAAAATACACCTTTCAAATTTTCAATCATAATTCATATATAGTTTCATATAATTGATTTACATGAAAGTACATTACTTTTTTTTAATATTTCAGGGTTGTAGTCAACTCAAAGACCTCATTGTGGACAAGCATACCAGCTACACCCACAACAGCAGTATCCAGGACCTCCAGCAGTCCCTTTCTCAGGTATTAGAGGATAGGTTAGTCAGTCAGGTTAGGGATTCTGGGGTTTTCAGTTTGATGTTAGACGAGTCCACAGATATCTCTGTTCATCAGAATATGATAGTGTATGTTAGGTTTTTGGAGTCAGTCTGTGGTAGGTTAGAGCCAGCAACTAGGTTTCTTGGTATACGTCAGTTGTCAGTTGCAGATGCAGGATCTATTACCAGTCAGTTGTTAGATTTGTTAGAGTCTAAGGGTATTGAGGTTGAAGGGCTAGTTGGTGTTGCTACTGATGGGGCTTCAGTCATGACAGGGTGTAGGTCAGGTGTAGTTACTAGACTTAGGGAGGTTAGGCCAGGTCTGCTTGCTACACATTGTATAGCACATAGGTTAGCACTAGGTTGTGGTGGAGCAGCAGATAAGGTTAGGTACTTGTTGAAGTTCCAGGACTTGCTCAACTCTATGTATAAGTATTTTGAGAATTCTCCAAAGAACATGGCTAGACTAGAGAAGATTCAGGCAGTGTTAGAAAGTAGCAAGGGTAGTAGGTTGAAACAGGTGTTCCATACTAGGTGGCTTAGTTTTGATGGCAGTGTTCAGGCAGTTGTTGAGAACTATCCTAGCATAGTTAGTGTGTTTCTGGAGGACCAAAGTGCTAAAGCTCTGTCTTTTCACAAGCCCATCACCTGCTTCAAGTTTTTGTATGTTGCACATTTCCTGTCTGATGTTCTTCCACAGTTGGCTAGGTTGTGCAAGACGTTTCAAAGGTCACAGATAGATTTTACAGAGGTGAACCCCCTTCTTGAGTCCACAGTTCAGGTCATACAGAAGTTGTCAGACAATAGGTCAGGTGAGAACTTAGGCAAGTTCCTTAGTCAGGTTCCGGGGTCACCTCAGGTAGACAGTTCAGGGTTGGTTACTTTTGAGTTTGAAGGTCATACAGTTAGAGATGGTGTTAATCAGAGGTCAGAGGCAGAGGCAGCGTGTAGGCAGTTTGTAGGCTTCCTAGTTGAGGGACTTAGGAATAGATTCACAGACAAGGGGGATGCTATTGTTTTGTCAGCCCTGACCAGGCTATTTGATCCCTCTCTAGTTGATCGTCACAGTGAGGTGCTAGGGGACTCAGTAGAAATAGTAGCCAAGTACTTAGGCACAGTTGTAGGGTCTGGGTCAGTTTCATGTGTTAGGCAGGAGTTCCACAGTTTTCTAGAGTTGGTTAAGGTTCAGGTGTTAGGAAATAGGAAGGTGTTTTGTAAGGTTCAGGATGTAGTTCAGTTAGCATTTAGAAATAGGGATAGCTTTCCAGTTGTAGCAGGGGCTGCTGAGAGACTCCTAGTTGTTCCAGTATCAACAGTGGACTGTGAACGAGGCTTCAGTCGCCAGAACCTTATCAAGACGGACCTCAGGAACAGCCTATGCATCCAGAGTCTGGAAAACCTCATGAGGATATCGATAGAACACAAGACCTCCAGCAGCAGCAGCACCGACATGGATTATGAGGAAGCTTTCAAACATTGGAGTGCCAGCAAGAGGAGGAGGATACTGTTCCCAGCTTCCAAAGGGCAGTAACAGTGTTGTGAGAGAACATCCTGATGATGAAATTTGTCTTGAACTTCTAAATGGACAGTTTTATGAACTCTACAACTGTGTATAAACATTTGTTTGAACTTTTCAAGAATGATTTACTTATGCCATGCCAGTGACTTGACCAAGTTTAAATGATGAAAGATGCAAGCATACTGGAGATGTTCTTAAGTTAATAATTTTTAACCAATAATGATACTGACCTGAGGAGAAATCTGATTTTGTTATTGTAAAATAGTATTGTTATGTATTGATGTTATTTATTGCTAAATGTGAAAATAAAGTATATATGGTATTGATATATGTTGTGGTTTTATTTCTTCAAAGTTACAACAATATTAATTATTGAATGTTGCAATTGGGACTTAATCAAGTAGACATGCTGGGGTCGACGGAGGCCGCGAAAGGAAGGCTACTGTTAAAAAAAATTGGCTACTAAAAAATACACTTGGCTATTTTTTTGGCTACTAAATTTTTTGGTCCAGGGTGAGCCCTGACAGCTACCCCAAAAGATTATTTGAATCTTGTTTTTAAACCGGAAATTCTTGTGAATATCGTGCAATTTACCAATGATTATGCCCAGTGGAGAAAAAAAGATCGAGAAGATCAGATATGGTATGACGTAACTGAAAATGAAATGTCCGCGTATCTTGGAATGCTGATCTTTATGGGAGTAAATCAGTTACCAACTTACAAAGATTTTTGGTCAAAAGACAAATTTTTAGGAAATGAAGGGATCAAATCAGTGATGACTGTGAAAAGATACGAAAAAATTACAGAATACTTTCATGTCAGTGACAGGAGAGGGGAAGATAACCAGGCTAGGGACAACATTGACAAACTTTATAAAGTGAGACCTGTTATAGAAATGGCAAAAGAACAGTTCATAAAAGCAAACAGACCAAGTAAACATGCATCTAATGATGAAGCAATGATCAAGTGGACTGGTAGGCTTTCATATAAACAATATTTGCCATCTAAACCTATTAAAAGAGGTATTAAAGTGTGGATGAGATGCGATGCCGACACAGCTTATCTGAATGACTTTGACGTGTATTTGGGGAGATCAACAGACAAATCTGTAAATGGTTTGGGATATGATGTTGTTACAAAACTAACTGCCCAGCTTGTGGACAAAAACCATTGGCTATTCTTTGACAATTACTTTACAAGTGTACAGTTGTGTATTGATCTCTTAGCAAAGAATATTTATTCATGTGGAACAGTGCGAGTGAATAGGCGTGGCTTTCCAGTTGACCTAAAGAGACTGAAAATGAGGCGAGGGGAGTCAAAAGTGAGACAACAAGGCAATCTTACAGCAGCTGTGTGGCAAGATAAGAAGCCGGTTGCCTTTTTAAGTACCCTCAGCAATCCTACAGAAGATGTAGCAATGTTTCGACGACAGGGCCGAAACTGACTGAACTTAACACAGCCACATGCGGGTTACATCTATAACCAAAAGATGAATGGTGTTGATCGCCATGATCAACTCCGAACTACATATCCCCTTGGGAGAGACAGTAAGAAGGCATGGAAGTACATTTTTTACTTCATTGTTAACTGTGCCATTGTTAATGCCTTCATCATATATAACCGCACAACACAGAGGCAACATTCTAAGAAGCGATATTCACATCTAGACTTCAGGTGTGAACTTGCACATGAGCTTATCGCGGGTTTCTGTGGCAGAAAGAGGAAGGCAGCAGAGGTCTTGGGACAAGTGCATAACAATGAGAACTATGCTGGACATGAAAATGTGCGTCTGCCAACCAGAAGGAGGTGTCGGGTTCACCTGAGTAGGAAGCAGAGGAAGGAGACAGTGTTCGGTTGTGCAGTCTGTAATGTACATTTATGCAAAGATGGTTGTCACCTCGCATACCATACCCAGTGAAATATATCATCAGGTATAGATTGTGTTTTAAAGAGAACAAACAACAGGCTAAAGTTAAAGACTTTTAATGAAATTACAATAAACATTGGATATTTTTTGCAATAATACATCCAATATATACATGTTTTGAAATAAAACCTGCATATACTTCAGATTTTCAACTTAAAACAAGCATCAAAATATAGGGCAGATTTCACAGAAACTAAAAATATATACTTATAATACCATATTCTGAATATCATTGTCAGAAAAATGAGTTTTAAAAACCATACATCAAAATTTAATAAAAAATGTAAAAGTGCCTGAGGAAATGGCTGCACAAAATATACACAGTTGTAGAGGTTGGTACAGTGCCAGCTCTGCAGCCCGGGTAAGTAAAATGTATACATTGTTGCAACAATGTTCGAGTGGTAAAGAGTTAAGACAATGGGTTCTGGCTACAAAGTACCTATAGCGTATACATAAGGATTAAAGAAGTTGTGAATTCCAACTCACCGAAATGTCAGACAAACAATCAGTGAATACTAAACAGGGTACTGACACACCCGCCACAGAGAAAACTGCCCTAGAAATATTACGTAGCATTGGCATGCTGAGCTTAAGACTTGATAGTATAGAGAAACAGGTGAAGAAAATTGACAACATAGAAAGCTGCTTGAACAAATTGACAGGAAGATTGCAGTACAGAAAATGCGCGAGACAAAAGGAAACACCACGGAGTTAGAAAAGAGTGCTGATGCCATCAAACAATTCTATGAAGAAATAAAAAAGAGTACGGAAAGAAACAGAACAGATATAAAACTTTTAAGGAAACAGCAGGAAGCAGCAGAGTATAACACAAAGTGTACTGAAAATAGACTGATGGAATAATTGGAAACACAGGAGAGATTGACAGAGATAATAGGGACCTACAGTGCAGGTCGATGAAAAGAAATTACATATTTCAAGACCTTCAAGAAACATAGTATGAGGATACTGAGGCCAAACTAAGGGACTTTTTCCATAACGAACTAAGAATTACCAAGTTCATTGACCTCTCTAATGTGCACAGGTTTGGTAAACAGGACAAAAAACAAGTCCAGACCTATAGTTGCTGCATTCCTCTTTCATAAAGATTTGGAAATGGTGCGTGACAGTGGTCGTTTATTGCGAGGTTCTAAACATGGTATCAAAGAGCAGTTTCCGAAGTCGGTGGAAGACAGACGTAAAAATCTGTATCCAATCTTCAAAGATTTCAAAAGGGCAGGCCACAGAGTTAAAATGGTGAGGGACAAGTTATATGTAGACTTATATGAGCTTTATGAAATACCGGTAAAAGGCACAAAGTCATCTTGTGAACCCCCGTCCCAGAAATTCGATGTATCGGCTTACATTAAGGAACTAGAGAATTGCTGCGATAGACCAAAAAGTCTTCTGATTGACCATATCTTGTGCATGACACATCGTAGCACATCGGATCTTGGAACAGCTGCGACACGAACTGTTCAATATCGCCAAGCAACGCGACGATTTACCTCTTAAAGAGAGTTACCTACTTAAACGCCTCGAACCCCGTACATCAACAGCGAACTCCGTGCATTTAAAGCTAGCCAGAGACATTTTCGTTCTGTTTAGGGCTACTTTTGGTGAATATATGGAAGACCTGA
>JAUMHH010020228.1:0-25010 GCA_032359455.1 Chlamys rubida | reverse complement strand
CGGGGACTAAGAAATCGACCACCTTGTATCATGAAATATGACCGTAAGACAATAGATACCGTTTTCAATGAAATGAAGACAGTGCACTATACAGCTGTTTCGTCCATCCAATATTCATCGGTGATGTTAGGGGCTAACAAAGTGGAAATCCACATTGGTCTAAATTACTGTTGAAACAGAAGGGGAGTACGAAAACACCCTTAATATGAATTTCCAAAATGACAGAAGTACTGGTTAATTTCAAATTAATAAAAAGTGTCCTTTCTGGTCCAGAGAAAATGGCCACCTGTAATATTAAAATACTTCGACAGCTGCCGCACTTTCACGTTTAAATAAAATATCCAAATAGATTCATGCTTTTATTTGTTGTCTATTTCATTGACTATGTTAAGGTACAGTGATGAAAATAAAAATAAAGAACAATACTATTGTGTTAAGAGGCCAAGTCATGTTATAACAGTCGTAAGAAACGCAAATAGTCTGTTAAAACATTTAGCAACGCAAGCTATCAATCACCACTAAAAGACGAGACAATCAACACTTAATCATTAAATACAAAACAAATGTTCATATAAATATGCGCATAAGCCACAGTGGCCAGTAAGATTTGCTTTTAACTAATGTTATGAAAATAATGAATATTATTTTCATCTACCAATTATTTTACCAATAACCTTGCAAATACCTTTAACTGCGTTATGTTTGAGGTAACATTGTTCTGTGACGTCATTACACGTGATTTGTCATTGTATTATCAATTTACAAATCATTCACATTTTATTCGAGAATAGGAATCATGTTAAATACAGAAGGGAAATCGTTAAAAAATTACCACGTGAAAATAACCCGTCATAAGGTGAAAATACCTTACTATAAATCGATACACAGTATTTTTATCATGGCCACTCCAATTTGTTTGCTTTGGCAATGATCATTGAACAAGAATATGATACTCTGAAACCAAAAATATTTCCCTTTCATATAAAGTATTTTTCATACATACCGTCTGAAGCATCCCAAGTATTGTTCCCAAAGTACGTACGCCTTTCGAATGAAACCGAAGCTGAAGATACTGTATAACAAATACATTTAAACATTAGTATCAGAAAATGTGTTTAAATGTTCAGCGTCACAAAATACCATAACATACGTGGGGTGTGATCTTCTTTGGTGTAGGCATCAACAGCTGGCTTCCATTCCCCGATCGGATGTAAATACTGAATGGTGTCACCTACCCGATCTCACGAGAACTCCGGTCATATCTCACACAAAGATGCACAGCGCGATTCCATCCAGGTCCTCCAGAATGTTTAGTTTAAGTTTACATTTTGTTTTACAATGGTTGTAAAATGAATACTAATATACTTTAGTGCAATATATATATATATGAAAAAAGTAATTTTCACATTTTCCGGTTTAAAATACACATTAAAAAAACCAACGAAGTCTACATTAAGCATTAGTGCTGTCAGTATTCATCTTCAGATGCTTAAAATTAACTACAATAGTAACCTTCTAAAACAGTGTATGTGCACATTTTATAAAGAGGAAATATCTTAATTGTTCTTTGTCCATATACATCAAGATGAGTGTTTAGTTTGATATTCCGATACTCAGGAGAATGTATGTGCTGTTTATACACTCGGACTCTTCCTGTATTGACTTTTCGTTGTGAATCATTGGTTAGAGTTATGTTATCTACATATATTTCAATATCATTTTGATTAGACAGCTTATTTACAGTACCGGTTTTTGTATATACATTAGTTTTTTGTACTGTGATCAGTATGGTGCAGAAACCAATGAAGGGGATGAAGTACTTAATAAATATATAGTACAAGCCGTGCTGAGTATTCTGAAATATCTGTAGGCGGCTAAAAGTTAAACCAAAACATTTCCAGCAAATTCATACAATGTTCTAGATGTTCTAAAGCATGACCAGCTGCTACGTTGACGGGTTTTCATAACTAAAAATACTTCGCAATGTTTACGTTAAGACCCAAACAAATTGCAGTTGTTACATTGTTTATCACTTCAGTAGTAAAACAGTAAAATATGTCTCTTAGACTTACCTCGTATGTACTGGTGAGTCGCAGTGGGTACAGTAGAGGAACTACGGTACTGTTCGCTATTATCAAAGAAAGAAAGTAGGGAATAGCAGTGTACAGTCCACGGATACCGTAGACGTATATCTCGGCTGGAGTGCCCATGAGAGATATAGCTGACACATACGTCACAAAGAGGGACAATGTCACCGGTAAAAGTAAAAGGCGTCGGTTTCCAAGGAAATAATTATCCAGTGTAGGGTTCTTGTTGGTTTGTTTACCATAGTAAATGCCGATCCCCATACAGATACATAGAAAAACGACTATAACGACATAGTCAGCGATGTGTGGACTAGGGACGGGAACAAATGTTAAATCCATCTTTTGTTAAAACTTGCCCTACACAAATACGTTGTATAGCTTGGATGACGGTAAACCCACTAACCGAAGGAAGTATATGATCTTAATACCCGAAGGTATGTTAGCATCGTCATGTATGATAAAATACTAATTATATATGAAAAATGAAGATTTATTCCAGAATAAAACAGTACTAGCGGTGATATGCTAAAACATTCTGCTCTGAAAATATCGATTTACCTAAGTTTGAACCTTGTAACAGGTTTTTATTCTTATAAACAAATGGGAATGATCTCTGCTTGAAAGCTTTATTATCGTAATAGAATGCACTACCTTTTATCATAATTAGCAATAAAAATCTTTTTTTTTACCCGTCCGACATCTGCTTTACAGTTTGCAAATAAATGCTTTTCTATCTGCGTATTTATTCAGGATAAAAACCTGACTTAGCCAAAGGCTGATCTCCCTCAGGGTCCTCTGTATTAGTAAAATGTGTCAGTTTTACATACTAGTTCTTAAAACATAGTTGTATAAATTAAACATAAATGAAACATAAACTATAAGTTATGAAATTGCTGATAACATCACATGCATTAATATAGTACAACACATCAAATATCACAGAAAGCATAAAGCTCATGCTACAGGTCGGATAATCATGTTTAAAATAATAACAAAAATATTCAGTAGCAAGTCCGTGTACACAGTTTAAGGTCAATACAGATTTTCTAGAATTAAAATGCAATTCTATAGGCATCAACGTAGAAAAACATTTCTTTCAAATGAGTTTCAATGGAACATAAAATAAGGCGTGCTGCACGTTTTTGTAATTTACATAATTTTGTATCACATTGTCAGTACAGCCTCACCACACTGTACAGTAGTATACAAAATGTGGGAAATACACACGAATCAAAATGTTTCAACTTTCCATTTTCTGACGGATACCGTTTGATTCGACGGAGAAGCCTTAATATAAAACCTACTTAAAATGAAATTTATATGTTCTGAAAAATATTAACGTTGATCTAATTTTACACCAAAAACCTTTTCAGTTTTTCGCATTTAAAAAAATCATTTCAAGATCATCTTCATTTAATTTACAGCGCCTCATTTTAGTGATGACATCATACATTTTGTCTTATCTACATTAACAATCATTTTATTGTCAAAACACAAGTCTTCCACTTTCTCTAAATCATATTCTAATTTCACTCTGACAATATCAACTGTTTTACCAGAAGCAGACAGTGTTGAGTCGTATGCTGTTAACGGTAAATCGTTGATAAAAACATTAAAGGACCAAGAATCGATCCCTGAGCTACCCCGTGGGTTATCCTCTTGGCCTCAGATAGATTTCCTGAAATGGAGACCTTTTGATATCTTTCACTCAAATACAATTTTAACAAAGATACAGCAGTGACATCACATTTATACATTTATATTTTTTCTTAATTATTATAGTTAACAAGGCCAAACGCCTTCCTAAAATCAAGGAAGACAACATCGTTTATGTTTCTATGATTAATTTCATGTGCTCAGTTATTAATAATATTTAAAAGGGCGGTTTCACAGAAATGGTTTTGCCGGAAACCAGATTGTGAAGAGGGGAGGAAATCTACGATATTAAGATATTTGATAAAAGAGCATTCCTTTCCAGTATAATTTGGAAAATACACGCACAAAAATGCATGTAATTGGACAACTCTGAGGCCTTACCACTTTGTGTAATGGCATGACTTTATCGAGCTTCTTGTTGGCTGGGAATTTACTACTACTTATGATGCTCATGTTCACTATGTAGGTGAGTGATGGAGCAATCCTGGCCCCAGCAAATCTAAGGAGTCTTGAGCTTATTTCATGAAATCCTACTGCTTAAAGCTGACAGTGCAAGTTACAAAGCTTTCAATTGAGTTTATATATTTTTTCTTGTTTTGAGATCTGTAGCAACCTGTAGGCATTCATACGTGTACTCCGGTTTCCTTTATCATTAGGATCCCATACTCTTACTTCCGGGCCAACAAAAGTGGTTCATATAAGTCAGTAGAACTTGTTTCACAGTTGATTTAAAATAGATATAAAGTTTGATTTGATTGAGTATGTTCAGAAAGACAAATATCGAAAAACAAGTTCGCTTTGTGTCATTCTATACAACAATTAAAATTAATTTTTGTTTCTTTACAAGAGTAGTAGATTTTAAAAGTTGAGTAGCGAAATAAAAAAAAAAAATATGAAGTACACTCTAGATTTAATAACGAAACATAAAGGAGTCAAATCAAATGTGTATGAAAACTATTGAAACTTAAAACAAATATTTTGTTTTCATGGTGTTTTGTTTCTTTTTTTTGCTTTGCCTTTTGAATAGTTTTTGATAAAAAATTGCATCGGAAGGCAACTTTGAAAAGAGTGACATTAGTAATATCCTGTTGGTCATGAATTACCTCGATAATGAACCCTACCAAGACGCGTTCATCGATGATAGTGAATTGGTAAATATTGCTGCCATTGTATATTTCCTTTAGGGAGCCATTGTCGGTAGCGTGACGGCTCTTGTGTTCAATATGTGGATAACAGTAGGCTCAAAATTGTACGAAACCAAACCGGAGAAGTTATCACAAAACCCAACGAGCGGATGTTTGCCCAACAACCTGACGATTGCCATGAACGAGTCGTCGGTGTTCAATTATAACATTACAATGTATACCACTCCGTGTGATGTAACAGGGCACTCAAGCATGTCATCGAACAGTCCTGTCAAGTACAAATATATATTTGACTTCATTTAACCAATCAATTATTAAAACTATTGCTTTGCACATTAAACTTTAACTGTTTTTCATTATCTCTCTTGGCAAATTTAAAGTGGTATTACATAATAAATAAGAATTAAAGGAGTGCAATCCGTACATGTATATATGTTAATGTAGAATTAGAATACTCAATCGAGTTTGATTTAGTCATTTAATAAATTACCTTTTTTGTTTATTAATATGAAACTCTTTTGGAAGGAGGTTCCATATTGCAGAAGGGTAGAATACATATTACAGCGCATTTTAACCAATAAAATATCTTTTATCATTATTTGGTATTAATAATAAAATTCGACTAGATAAGCATCAACAACGCGGTGTATGCAAATTTACGAATTCATATCATAATATATTCAGTATGATTTTCTATTATGCGATTCCATAGCGAATGTTAAGGGATGTTAAAAGTAATAATACTGCTATATTTTCGTTCATTTTAAGTCATAAAATTGCCTCTTAAAGTCATTTTCCCATCCATTTTATCCGTGTATTAAAACCTTTACAAAAGTATGACAAGCATATTTATCCACTAAACTTGTAGTCCGGAAGACGGGGTTTTCCTGTTCAATGTATCCTATGTCTGGTATGGTTTTATCGGATTCTTTCTGACTCTGATCATTGGAACCATCATTAGTTTTTGTACAGGTACGTATAATACACATCAGGAGATCGATGCTAACGTATGTTAGCTTGCTTGCATTATTTAATTTTCGAAAATTTACCAAATATTAGACAGAAAACCGATTTCAAAAGTTTAATGCAAAGCTTTTCTATTTTTATGGTTTACTTAACTATAACTTGTAAGTAAAATGATATAAAAAAGGGGAAACAATCAGTATTTCATTCGAAGGAGCACGTTATAGTATTTGTATCAGATTTTTCTGGTTAAACTTCGCGATTTGAATAAAAGGGATTTCCGAATAAGTACTGTTTAATAAGTAGGTTAATTGGATTAAAAACTGTTAAATTGACCAATAGTTGTGTCGCTTTGACGTATATATAAATAAACGCATTGAAATGGGAACTTGTTTTTCAAGCAATATGGTGTGCCACTTTCTGTTTTTACACAGAAAGCCTACTTTGAAGTGTGTATAAATAAATCATTACTGCACTCTGCACAATGTAGTTCATGCGATATTCATAATACGAAAAATAATGTACATGTAAATGTATATGTCTGTTCAATATGACAGACACAATCAAATATCAAAATCAGTTATTGTCCATCCATACAGAATGTCTGAATTGAAAAAAGGTAATAAATAAACTGTACTATTCACAAACATGTATTACTACAGTCCGTTTTAATAAACAGGTTTTATCCGGTTAAGTCTCGTTACTCCGGAAACGTCCGGTCTAGTAGTCCCTGTGATTAGCCAGTATTAAAGGAATGTATACTTCTATTCTATATGTTATCAAACCGTATGACGGTTAAATCCAGACACATTTGATTGAATTGAAAGTGGCAAAATAATCAAAATATATTGTGCGAACATAATTTCTGTTCAACTTACAGGTGGTGATCGCGGCCAGCCTGTGGAATTCCGTCTCATCTTCCCCATCTGTAGAAAGATATACAGTCTGGAATCTAAATACAGTTATGATGTGGCAGAGATGGAAGAGACGGTATAGTTTCCGTAGACAACAGATGAAGACCTTAATTTCTCGAAAAGAATAGATGGATTTGATTCCTCTTGTTTCTTTAAACTGGTAAAACTATGAATAATCATCTGAAGTTCAGTTTTCTTTCAAAATGAGGGCCGATACTTAGTTCAATGGTTCCTTGCTCCTATCAAGATTCAATTTCCGCATGCAGAAAGCCTTGGATTGGCATGTATCAACCGAGCCGGGTAGGGTCGAGAAAGTTGTGTCAGAAGTTGAAATTATATCAAAAATCCAATGTTACAAATGTGTCCACATTTTACTGAATTTCTTACCGAAAAGGATACAAAACATTATTTTAAAAGATAGAAATTATAATATATAAGATAGAAATTATAATATATGATACAGGCATTATTCTTAAATAATTGAATTTACATAATTTGAATGATAATAAAGTACATTGTAAGGGGTATTTATGTCAAGGAATTCCCTTAATGTCGATTAAAGTGTGAAAACGAAGGGATTAAAATAAGGACAGCTTTAATATATGATGTCAAACATCAAGTATTAGAGCAGCCATTAATGTCACTTAATGAAGGAGGTTTCGCCCATCACAATATATATACTGCATTCCAATAAAACATTATTCTAATTTGTTTTCTCTATGGCACTATTATAAATTCAGATATCATCATCGTACTATTTTTTATGCATTTTAAGATGCACTTTATTTTATGGATAAACTAATTGCGACCTGCGGTGGAAAAATGTAAAATTTAAAAAAAAAATGTTTTCGCGTCCTGTTGGATGTGGTTGGTGTCTGAGACGCACATGACTTTAAATTATAAGTGAGCCGCCAAACATCTGGGGTTTGTTTATTCTATATTTTCATTTATTTATTCATCTGTGTATTTTCTTCTTTTATTACACTTATTATTCCATTTAATGAATACATTCACCAAATCAAAGGATATTTCATGGAATGTTTTTTTTCTTCTGCGATATGATGCATTAGTTAATGTCAAAATATATATCAATATCTCTGAATTAACAAAATATGCAAAATATTGTAAGAAGTGTGTTAAAAATATCATTAAAAATTTCACCGAAATATTCAATAGACAATATCTATATTGTCAATAATTGAACTGTGCTTTGTGATACTTTTGTTTTTTGTTCTTTGTTGTAAGATGTATCTCCCCTGAACTGTGATACTGTTACGGCCAGGAAAAAAGCAAAGTTGACTGTCATGCAAATCAAATATTTATCAATTACATTTTCAGAAAATCAAGAACCTCAATTACCATCTAAAATAACCTTTGTTGAAAAAAAAGACGTCTTAACATCGGATACCATCATTTCTGATTCTTAATATAAATAATGCTTCAGAAAATCTAACCGACCTTCCTAAGTTAAAAACATCAGATTACGTTTCTAGATCTTGAGCTTTGCTTAGGCAATGGTATATTCATCATAACATATTTGGTCGTTGCACTTAAAAATGTAATAAATAAAAATAAATACTATTTTTGGCATTGGAAACTACTTTTCTGGCATGGATATAGTTTTGATAAATCTAATATGTAAAGAAAACCATAACTTCACCGTATCACTCATGTTTTAGTGAGCAATAATTAGGACAAGACCCACACATGTAATTGTACCTTTATAATTTTTTAATGGATACAGTATGTCATAAATGAATATAATATAAGTTACAGCTGGTCTGTGAGTGTTGGACGTATCGACCGATGATACTTGCATTATTGCAAGTTATTGCATTTCATCAGCAATACTAGGAATATTCCCTTCGATTCCTGAAATATATACCGGTGATAAGATAAAGGAGGGTTTGCCGATACATGTTTATACCCTCCACTGTTGATGATGTATGTTGAAGAATTATTTGTTATTATTTTTCATACCAGACTGCCCTTACCAATAACCATCAACCTGTTTTAGGTTTTATTATTGTTTTGAAAGGGAGACAATTAACCCTAACCTATGGAAGTGCCATGAAGTACGAAACTTTTTTTACATTTTTGAAAATCTCTTAAATGCTCTTAAAATTCTCTTTACATGTAATGAAGAAGCTATGCTCTTTGGGTTTAAAGACAGACAAGAATGTATATAAAAACTAGACAGATGTTATGGTTCAAGCTAATACATGTATTTGATTTAGGAGTATTATAAGGTTAAAAGATTAAATGTTTAGGAATGGTATCTCAATAAATTTACAAATTAAGTGCAAAATCAGATAAAACTGCTTATAATAACTGTGATCTAAGTACCGTTATGTTTATGGCATGTCCAGTTCATGTATGACAATATTATATGTAACAAAAGGAGGAGTTTTATAAAGCCATACGGCCCTATGTTATATATTTGTATACTTATAAAGAACATGACAAGGCATTTTATTTTGATTTGTGTGATTTTGGCTGTTTACAGCCATCATGATTGGAAGACAGTATGTCTCTAACAGCTAGTAACGGAGACATCTTGTTCAACATGACCCAGGTATATGAATGAACTTTCAGTTCAAGTGTCATTTCGTAGCATTCAGTTTGGTTACAAGAATTAACATTTGATAATGTTGGTGACCTGATTTTGTCTTAATGCTATAATACAGAGGACGCTGAATATGTTCTGTATCATTTCAATAACTAAAGTTCGAGTTCAATATATCCAAATAGCATATCTGATAAGAGATTTTTAATAGGGATATTTAAATTTGATTTATCAATTTGCTGAAATTAACGGCAACCACTCAATCTTTAACATTGTTTGTTTAAAAAGATTATTATTTTTATAAAAATCTGCGTTGAATGTTAGCATATACTCACAGTAACAGCCAAATGTCTCATTCAATAGGAAATATAATTTATCGGAAATTTGTATATATTCTAAATGTTATCAACAATCGACTACATTAAGCAAGAAGATATATTTGATGACAACACTCAACTTAATAGATATAAAAGCAATCTATAGGAGACAATAAAGCAGTTGATGACTTTGTTTTCAATTAACATACATGTAGTCAGATGCTCTGCCAAACTGTATCCCTCAACATGCAATCTGTACTCAATGTATGTTTAGCCTACACCGATGACGTCAGACTGTAGGTGTGGCGTCCGTTATGACGCATACATACCTTTTATTATCATTATATAGCATATGTAGTCTTTGACAGATGGCACAAGACTCACTGGCTCAAGATGAAGTAAAGATAGTATCAGTACTAAATATACGATTTAATTGTGAATTATGATTAGCGACATTCATTTATTCAGATGAAGCTTTTGAAAAACAATTAAACATTACTATTGGTGCCAATGTCCTTGTTTACATTAATAAACGTATTCGTTTATAAACAGACTTGACGTCTATGATATTTATCGCTATTGATTATGCTGGTATACTTCAGCCATTTAAATTGTAATTTCTGAAATGAAAACGAATTTTACACATTTTATTAATTAACTGATATTAATGACACTGTTAATAGAACTGAATGTATGCAAGGTATAAACATTCTTCTTTCTTCTGTTAAACTTCTTAACCACGTTCACTGTATACGGCGTGTTTGTGAGGGGCCAGAAATAACAAAAGATGGATTTATCTTTTGTGTCCGTCCCAACTCCACATATCGCTGATTATAGTGTTATAGCCATTTTCCTTTGTATCTGTATGGGTATTGGCGTTTACTTTGGTAAACAAACCAACAAGAACCCTACATTGGAGAATTATTTCTTTGGAAACCGACGACTTTCACTTTTACCAGTATCGTTGTCCCTCTTTGTGACGTATGCGTCAGCTATTTCCCTCATGGGCGTTCCAGCTGAGGTATACGTCTACGGAATCCGTGGGGTGTACCTTGGCGCGGGCTACTTTCTGTCTGTGATGATAGCGAACAGTACCTTAGTTCCTCTACTGTACCCACTACGACTCACCAGTACATACGAGGTAAGTCTTTGGGTTATTCAAAAAGTGGTGGAAACTGTAAAGTGTCTATAAAGATTAAGCGACAATCTATTCAATTGCATGTGTTCATACATTGAAAAATACCATTCAATTCTTATATTTACATCCCAATTTCGATACTGAAGTGTCCGTGTTGTTAGTCCCTAAAATGTTTGCTTTTTACTGATATCTAATGCTATTCGAGGCAGGAGGAGAAGCTTCAAAATGTCTCTGATCAAATTGCGTTCATGAACGTAATAACTCCTGGTAATGATTATAGAGGTGGAAATGTAAAGGGGAGTCAAGATTTTGCGATTTTTCCCGGTGAGCAAAAGAGTCAAAAAGTTACTGAAAATTTGAATTATGCAAAAAAAAACAAAAAAAACCCCGAACCAACAAAATAACGTTTTAAAGAACGAAGGGTAATAGTTTCGAAAGATCGCTGTCGGAATGTCCATAATTAACTTTTATGACTGGCCAAGAAGTTAATTGTTCAGAAAGGGGACACGTGGCACTGTTGTGTTGTTCACTATTTCAAATCGTGTGAACTGAAAACTCATCATCAATGTTCATATTAGATTTATCGTTCTATGTTAAAGCGCAGAAAAAAATATCACCACTGCTTTTTTTTCTTTCATTATTTTTTCATACAGTATCTTCAACTGCGGTTTCGTTCGAAAGGAGTACGCACTTTGGGGACAATTATTGGAATGCTTCAGACGGTATGTATGTCACAGTGGTGACCTCGCTACTTGGTTTTAAACTGACTTGAATAGCTGACATTACCCTTTATTCCGGTAGAGCAGTGGGCTGGTACTGTAATATATATGTAGCCCCAGTATTAACGGTGTCACCTACAAGATAAAACAAAAAACGTTGAAACGTTTTCTCGAAACGTGTGTGGCAATCTTATTAACCTCACATTCCCACGCGTGGCTGTACCCCAAAAATATACAGAGGAAAATGTATACAAAAATGTAATTTATATCTCACTGAAAATGTTCATTTAGCAGGAATGTAAGGTATATTTGCTAGATTCGACAGTGACCAAGCTAGCAAAATGTCAGTGAAACTGTCTGAGTAAGAACATCGTTTTTACATAGCAGTGACTCGATGAATCTTGCAAATATGTAATTTATATCACTTAATATTAAGACATACAATGTATTTAACTTAAAGGTGAATATTTTAACGTCATTAAATCTTGATGATTATATATATACGTGTATCATTGTATTGAATATTCACGATTTAATATTCCAAAACGGATGGGTTTTGATTTATCACACTTTATTCTACTTCAGTTTTAAAATGATGATATATCTATTTTTGTTTAATGTAAGAAATAGATACAAAACATGAATCTTGCTATGTTTCAAACACCAAAAAGTAATTTTGATTACAACTACACTGATTTTACTTGAACAATACCTGAGTTCTTTGACACTTGGTCAGGAATGTGCCCGTTTTAATTATTTGCAAATACGTATCAAGTTGTATCTGTTCCTTGGTGGTATTAGGCTTAATATTTGGCATTTTTTTGAATTCCTGATCGTCTGGTATTGTGAATTTAAGCGAAAATATATGGATCGCAGTAATATGCTGGTACCCAAAAGACCATCCCATTAGTATATTGATGGTATTTTATTATGTATTGAAAATGCTGTAAATTAACACTTTCAAATT
Organism: Chlamys rubida; assembly: GCA_032359455.1. Lineage (NCBI taxonomy): Eukaryota > Metazoa > Mollusca > Bivalvia > Pectinida > Pectinidae > Chlamys > Chlamys rubida. The sequence continues at coordinate 12,538 of JAUMHH010020228.1, read as the reverse complement.
TGATGTCAATATGTCTCTTTGTAACGACGACAGCAAGGAGGGGTTTATAACAGGTTGTGATTAAGTGTCTTGTTTATAATACTTCAATGAACTATTAAGTACAAAAGTATGATGTTGTAACAAATATATGCAAAAAATTGTGATATCATTTCTGTCCCGGTTTAGGATAGTGTAAGAATCACAAATGAGTATTACGGACTTTAAAAATGCTTCTATAGTTAAAATAGCAATAACACATGATTTTACTGAGCATTGCCAATGATTTTGAAATATGTCTATGATTATTTGTGTTGCATTTTTTGTCGGTGACAGATAACTACTTTTCATAATCTTTATCAATTAAACATGTGATATAATGACTAGACTAACTTCAATAAGACAAATAGAGCTTTGCTTTAACAACCTTTTGTCTTTGTAGATTGCCTATATGGGAGTAACACTATATGCACCAGGGTTGGCGCTTCAAATTGGTAAGTCGAATTTGCGTTTTAAATTTTTGACAGACTTTGGTGCAGGATATTTCTTACTTTAAGGACATTTAACCCCTTGTTTAAAAATAGACATATAATTCCTAGGTACCATAAAGCGAGAGCCATGCGAATAGGCTTAAAGGCTTGAAGATGTGAAATTGCTCCATATCATCCAGAATTTAATGTTATTTGTTTATAGATTAACCATCATGTAAGCCTTTTTGTTGCAGTTGCTGGAATACCTCTGTGGCTCTCTATCGTTGTTATCGGGCTTGTTGGCACCATATACACTGCAATAGTAAGTATGGATGTGCAATCGATACAATTGACTTAAATTCGGGTAAATTTGCTTTTGCTGCTGTCAATTGAATTGAAAATCATCAGTGATTCATATAGAGTTAATGCGCTGGGAATGTGAAAAATATTGGCAAATACTCTGGGTAACGTCCTCAGGAATGAGACATACAAGTTGCTATATATTCAAAGCCTAACGATAACCGCAAAAGATTAACAGAAATAGTCAGCCCAGCTACCGTAGCGAACCAGACTTGAGTGTCACTGTATCCAGTATACTGCATAATACTTTGACTCCATGAAGTGATTAATCTTTGATGTGCAAACAAATTAATTCACGAATTGTGTAGTTTGCTGTTTCGAGATGATATGTAACATGTCTGTAAGTGCCACTTCGAATATGAACTTTCGCAGTCCTGTTGAAGTTGTGTCTTCATTTTACTGAAAACATTAAAAAAGAAGCCACTCCCTCACAATAATATTATGTACGGTAAGTGCCTCGTCCTTAATATTATTGCCAAGTCATACCCTCGCTGGTCACACAGGAAACAGGGATTGAATTTCTTATCAGTTGTTGCTAAGAAAAGACATAGACTAAAGCAATTATGTAAAAAATATTAAGTTTTAAGCGTAACAAAACTTTAAAGCAAGACTGATAAATCGCTATCCCGAATAAGGTGCATTCATTTCAACGTTTACGAATTTTATATATTTTGAAACAATCTAATTACTACTTACAATTATGTTAAAATAAGTTATGCAATAGTGTAATGTATGACCTCGAAATGGGAAACAACAATACATACAGTGTCAAAGAAACTGTTAAAGCCTAAGTAACGTTGACAGATTAACTGTAAAGATCAATTTGACATTAAGTAAATTCGCAAAAATTTAAATTAGTTGAAAAATCATTTGAGATTTTTCACAGTGGTATAAACAGTTTGCTACATTACAGAAAAGTGATTTAATCACAGAAAGCTGTATTTGAAAGGTTTTATTTTCATATTTATGTATAATGTAAATGTGTCAATGCACAAGATTTATCCTACATTATGTAATCAATGAAAGTGTCAGGTATGCACTATTTGTAGAAATGATCTTGAAAGGTAGCGTATTTTCTAAATCATTTGGATCTGAAAACATTACTTCCCTCTAGTTTTGTTTTTCTTTATATTCAGGGAGGAATCAAGAGTGTAGTGTGGACAGACGCGTTCCAGTTTGTAATGATTTTCATCGGATTAGCAGCTGTTACCATTAAGGTGATATTACATTCCTATCAGTACATATCATACTGTAGTTTGATGTTATACAATAATAAGGTATCGTTAATAATACAGCGAAATAATATAAATATATCGTTTAATAATTCTGGAAAACATGCATTTCTTACATTTCTTATTCTGAATTATTAAAAGAAATATGATTAACTAAGCACCTATTTTAGTACCTCGTAAAGCCAAACGGATTTATCATATGCTTAACGGTAATGCCATTTCGTCAACTTTAGAATCATCAATAGTGCTAAAGATCATTTGAATGAATACTTAATATATAAGAAGTATTACACACGGGGAAAGATGATTATAAAATCATCAACAGCAACACGAGAAAAGGAAACACCTATTTTGATTTGATTTTAAATCGATGCAGAAACGTTTTTACTGCACTTGTAAATTGGCTACATTATATATCTAATTTTCAATAATATTTTCATGTAAATCGCACAAAAACAAATCGATTATCCTTATTCATCGAGTTTTAATGAATATTTATTAATGCGTCATTTACCTGTTTTCTTTAAAGGGCAGCATTCTCGTTGGATCACGTTACTCCGTGGTTAAGACTGCAACGGAGGGAGGAAGACTAGAGTTTTTTAAGTAATTTTACTTGCATTTGGTGTCAATAAAGGGTTTACTTCCATCTTCCAGACCAATATATATGTTTGATACAAATAATATATTCACCATGATGTACTACACAAATTGTCTATCAGTCTAGGAATAATTAACGTTTAATAATTGCAACAAAAATACTTCATCCTTAATTATCATTATCGCAAAGAACATATTTTAATATGGCGCAAAATATGTTTATTTGCAAGGCATCGGAAGTTGTGATGTCCCCATTTTATATCTAAGACTTCATGTATATATGGCTAATATAATAAAAAAATCAATATCTAAATGTGCTTATTCAATAGTGAGTTCTGATAATATTTCTTATATTTCTTATCTTCAATAAGATTCATCAGTTTGGAAATATGTGATATCAGTCGGTCTTGAAACGTTGCAACACGTTTTATACGTACATTGTTTGTGTAGAAAGGAAAACTTTGATATCTTATAAAAATATCGTTTTTATTACCAGTTTTGATCCGGACCCGAGAACCAGGCACACGATGTGGGGTTTGTCTATAGGCATTACGTTTGCTGCGCTCCCTAATTGGTGTAACCAGTCAAGTTTCCAAAGAGTTTCTTCTCTCCGGAGTCTGAAGGCTGCTAAAACGTAAACATTATTGGTATTCCCTAACTTTTACATACCATTTTCTTTCGTAACATTTGTCGATAACAGTTCAATATCATTTCCCTGAAATTTTGCCATGTAATTTGCTTTCCCCTTACAATACACACAGTATTATCAACACTTAATGCTCCTATAAAATACCCATTACATGGATAGAATGTTTAATGAAAGGTCAAATGAGGACACTTTTATCGCTTTTATCTTAAGAAAAAAAATCAGTAAAGTTTTGAACACATATTTTCGTGATTATAATTCAAAATAAACTTTTATATTTTTATATCAGATCATAGCATATTAGATATGATGAAAAAATTATTACACACGGAAAAATGTACTTTAACACAAAATAAAGCTGTATATTATCTGCTTTATGTTATTCTTTATAAAGATCATTCTGGCTTCTGTGCATCATGTCGGTGGTCTACTATACGTTGCTGGGATATTTGGGCATTCTCGTATACTCGTATTACAACGTGTTGAGATGCGACCCAGTTCAAGCCGGATTCCTCAGCACCTTTAATCAGGTACCATTTATACGGTTAACTTTTCTATTACAGTAATAAAAATAAAGTTATGTCAATCAATTATTCGTTTCTATTTGTTATCTTTGATTGTAGGAGCATGTTTCAGTTCATAGTTTCTCAGTTGCTCATGAATTAATCAATATACAAATGCCATTTAAAGACATTTTACAACTTCTATGATAATGGAACTCTTCTGGGATAATGGTACATATCACAGTAACATATAACATATATAGTAAAGGACGCTTACATATCACAGTAACATATAACATATATAGTAAAGGACGCTTACATATCACAGTAACATATAAAATATGCAATAAAGGACGCTTTCATATCACAGTAACGTAACGTATGTTGTACTTACAGCTGATGCCGTATTTCGTGCTCGATGTAATGCGGTCACTGCCCGGTTTATCTGGTATCTACATCAGCTGTTTGTTTAGTGGCTCTCTCAGGTAATTGTATGATACACTTTAAACTTTGTTAACGAACAAAAAAAGTTTGTAGTCTTTTAAAGATCATAAAATGGTTTGGAACAGAGGGTTGAGATTGTTTTTGATAGAGAATAGAAAACCTATGGAAAAACCATCGGAACTGTTGTCAGTGAACAACCTGAAACAATGCCTGTTTAACGATTTTCAGCAAGTAAAACTAATGTATTTTCTTTCACTTGATCTATTTCATACAGGTGTTTTCTTTCATTTTCCCCATTTACATCATTAACCTCAACTTTTTTCTTGTAACCGTTATTTATTCTATACCGGTAGTAGCATGTCAAATCCGTACTCGCAATATAGTAACATAGGTTGGATCTTTAGTCATGATTAAGTAACACAGTTTAGATATTTAGCCATGATATAGTAACACAGTTTAGATCCTTAGTCATGATATAGTAACACAGGATATATATTTAGCCATGATATAGTAACACAGTTTAGATCCTTAGTCATGATATAGTAAAACAGTTTAGTTCTTTAGTCATGATATAGTAACACAGTTTAGATCTTTAGTCATGATATAGTAACACAGTTTAGATTTTTAGTCATGATATAGTAACACGGGATAGATATTTAGCCATGATATAGTAACACAGTTTAGATCTTTAGTCATGATATAGTAACACGGGTTAGATCCTTAGTCATGATATAGTAACACGGGTTAGATCCTTAGTCATGATATAGTAACACAGTTTAGATATTTAGTGATACATCATAACCTGTCTAAACCTGCCCCTGTCTTATCCGGATCCCTGTCTAAACCGGCTGTGATTTGTGGTCCCGTCATATTCCCTTTATAATCATAGTAGCTAAACCCTGTATAAACCGGACGCTGTCCATTCCGAAAACAGGCGTTGTTTCACAAAAGTTGGTATAGTAATCCATGTAAAAACAACCTGTTCATTCCGGTCCTGATATTTCTCTCGGCCGGCCACAATCTAAAGCAAACACATTCGAAACAAATAAGCGCTATCCCATGTTTGGTCGCCCTTCATTATATTATATAACATTATATATTGTGTATTTTATAAATAATTAAACGTTGCAATTGATTCATTTCTTTGTTGTTTATATTGACACACTTGTATACAGATCGTATGCAAAGCACTACATTTTTGTATTTTCAAAAACTGGCATGGCGACCCTGTATAAACCGGACACCTGTGTAAACCGGACAAATAGTTCATTCCCGGTGACATTCGGTTTAGACAAGTTATACTGGGAACACAGGATAGATCTCTAGTTATGACATAGTAACACAGGATAGATCCCTAGTCATGATATAGTAACACAGGTTAATTCCTTAGCCATGATAAAGTAGCATAGGATAGATCCTTAATCATGATATACTATCACAGGTTAGGTTCTTGGTCATGAAATCGTAGCACATGTTAGATCCTTAGTCATGATATGGAGACAGAAGTTACATAGAAACATGGCTTGTATAGCATTATAACCCTTTTATTATAAACAGACAAATATAACTAGTCAGTATATATGTTACCCTTCCTCCTGACTGCCTGCAGTATAAGAGCGCAATCGGACGAAATATCTCTATGATTTTTGACAGCTAACTTTACTGATTTGGCATATGTGGGCTAAGTAAGTTGTTTCCAGCGGATTAGACTCGGGATATCGGTCATTTAACTCTTTGCTTGACAAAGGAAACAGACGTTTTCGAAAGCTCGCAAAAATAAGTTTTCAATTTCTGTTTGTGTTAAAAACAATCTCAGCCTTTGTTTTTCATACAAAACTGATGAATCTTATTCCGATGACTTAATCAATATTACTTATCAAATTGACTGTGACGTAACAATAACTAGTCAATTGCACGATTTCTGTTATATTATCTAATTTATTTCATGCTTTTAAATCGTCAGGTGACATCACAAAGATATAAAAAACAAAATTAATTTATATGTAACATTGATTTAATTTCAGCACGCTTTCTTCTGGAATCAATGCATTAGCTGCCAACACTGTCGAAGATATTCTTGGAAACTATATTAAGAAATCGAAAGTCATTTCGCAGACTCTTGCAGTAACTCTTTTCGGTAAGCTGTACATAAATAAACCCATTAGAATAACGCATTTGCGGTAAGTCTATCTTCGATGCTACCGCCTTAACGATATGTACATTTAAGCGCTTATCTGATATTTGAATACAAACACTCAGTTTTCTGTCAATACATTTGAGCACTGTAGTCATAACTTAACTATTTGTATGTGTAATACATCTCCATCACACACGCAGGCATACACAAATAAGGAGATATTAGACAGGTGGCATATGACTAGTAGTTAGCGCCTGATAAGGCAGCTTCTGCGATTTCCTCGAAATTGTGTTTATTAATGTATATGCTAATTGTATTGATTGTAAACATTTTATATCTATGTCCTGTAAAGCGCTTCAAAGTGGCTTATTCTAGCTAGATTGGGCGATATAACCAATGGTGCATATCATTTTATTATTATTATTATTATTTGTACTATTAAATAATTTGCCGCAACCCCATTGGCCGGATCTTATACGGCAGACTTCTTTCAAAATTGTTTATTTGAAACTACAATGGCGGAACATTCGAGTCATTGGTATAAAAACCGCTTGCTTAACTCAGCAACTACTGTTTGCTTCCTGTTTGGTGCGGTGTCACATTCTCACATATCTTTTGGATTTATGTCGCCTTATACCTTTTGTGGTCTTTTTTTTGTGTCACATTTTAGTAAGGGTTTTGTCCTTTTTCTTAGCCCATGATACACATGTATTTGTTTTTTCATATGTAGTTTCTTTTTACGTATTTTAATTGCTAGATAAACCATTTTCTCTAATGAAAAGATGAATGTTTGAAATTGCAAGTGCACGGTAGTATTATATGATCAAAATGTTGATAATTAAATATTGAATTTTTTTTTTCATGATTAATTACTAAATATGACGGACCGTTTTCTTTGCAATTTCTGCTGAAGTGTTCTCCTACGGGATCGTAGCTATTGTATTGGCGTTTGCGATGAAGTCAATGCCTGGATCCTTGATACAGGTAACTGCTATGTTTAGGGAAAATGGGCTTTTTGAATTCTCAAACGCAGTGAAACAATGGAGACCAGAATATTCCTTGAAACTATCTTTCCGCGTCTGATCCACGCAGTCTCAAATGAACCAACATAACCGGCCTCAGCTAACATACACACATACACGCATACCTTACACATATGTTGGCACGTCCTTAAATGGACTAGCTGTAATTAGGACGCTAAACCCTATCCAGACAAAGAAATAAGTTGAGACATGCCTAACGGGGATATGACGCTGACCGGTGAGACACATATAATTGGACCTTATGGGGGGTGGTTGCCTAGACTGATATACAGTCCATTTGCAATCATTGGAACGTCTTCATATTGTTTCCTCTCTTACTTACTTTTTACTATTCTATGGTGTATCACTAAACACATCCAGTTTGTGCGTTATGAAGATGTTTGATGGTGTTTGGTATCATGTTAGATTTTACAGCCAGTGACCTTACGATAAGATGGAACTTAAAGTAGTCTTAAGTGACGACATCATCTATGGATAAAAAAGCCTGTGAGAGTGAAAATCTCCACAAAAATAAACAGTAAAGAACGACTTTTTCTTTCGTTTGATTTCCACGGTTTTCGATAAAAGAGAATCGTGGAATTCTTGATTTTGTCGCTTTGTGTCGAAACTCTTAATTTCTCTTAATTATAGTTGCAGTCTATTTCCCACAATATTATATTTGTTTACGTTGCCTCGTTGCTACATGTGTGATGTTTTGTGATATCGTAGTAGATTTAATTACTATTACTATTCGAATACTTCAACTAAGTTAGAGGCTTTAGTGTTTAGTGAATATTCATGTAACGACAAAATCCCCATGAAATTTATATTAATCTTTACAAACAAGATAAATATAAGTGCTCTCTTATTTTGGAATTTCATTTCAGATAGTGCAACATTTACTTTCTGTTTTAACCCTACATACTATTGTGTTTGTAAAGCATACAGGACAAGGAGTAAAGTCAATCTTAATGTTTAACTTGCCAATCAGATAGCAAGTTCAATGCTCGGTGCCTGTGGAGGGCCGTTGGCTGGGTTGTTTTTCCTTGGTGGAATGATACCGAAAGCAAACTGTAAAGTGAGTATAAACAACCAAGTGTGACTACAATGACTAAATTCGCTTCGTTAGAACATTTTCAATTATTCAAAGAAGCTTTTCTGTAAATAGGTAATTGAAAAGAATATATCAGACAGAATGTGAAAATTTGAAATACGATTCTCATCTGTGTATACATCTTCTGGAGCCCGCCGACATTCGACTGAAACGTCTCTGTTCCGCAATTTTAAACTGTTCATTTGTGCCTACATGGAACTGTATTTCTTTGTTTGAAACGTTTATGTGTTTTTTTTATATAAACCTAAATGTATATTTCAGGGCGCTTTAAGTGGCAGCTTGACGGCCATTGCATTTAACTTGTGGATGACAGTAGGATCACAGATATACGGGGCGAAACCGATTAAATTAATCCCGAACCCTACGAGTGGATGTTTCCCCAACAACCTCACAGTAACAATGAACGAATCTTCGATGTTCATTTATAACAGTTCAATGACTACCACTCCGTATGATGTAGCTGGACATTCAAGCATGTCACCAAACAGTCCTGTCACGTAAGAATTTATATCGTACTTCATTTAAAATTGTGTTAACTTGTGTTTGAAAAGAAATATATATTTCTTACTCATTATGCTTTCACCTACGGTTGTGTTGTCCCCTTTTAACGACTTATAATTTATTCAATCTAATGCTCAATTTAATTTTATAATAAACAATTTTTCACCCTGTTCAGTTTGTTCATATTTATATTGTCATAATCTGCAACGCTGGTAATCATAATTTGAGTTCAATTATGATGCGCTTGATGAATCACAAAACAATAAAAATGTTTTATTTTTCAATTTAATTTCAATTCAATTTCAACAGATTTTCTTGACTTTATATGTGTCAATAGGATTGAACATCAGGCTTATTTAAGTCATTTCCAAACTTAATTACAAACATTACATACATTCGCTATTAAAAATGTTTTTTCTATTGATTTAGTTGTATGTCTAACCTTGAAATTGTACATGGTAAAAGCTCGTCAATCTGCACTGAATACATCTTGATATTCCTCTTTCCGTACTACTTTAAGTAGGAAAGTAAATTTACATGTAAGCTAAAAAGTATTGTTTCTTTTATTTTAAGACATCAAGTATCTGCTTTATCGATGAGTTTAGTGACCACATTCTGCATGTTTCTTCTATTTAATATTGTAGTCCGGATGAAGGATTTTTCCTGTATAACATATCCTATGTATGGTACGGATTTATCGGATTTGTCCTGACCCTGATCATTGGTACCGTCGTCAGTTTGTGTACGGGTATGTATAATCATCATTTGTGACACGATCCTTATTTTCGTTTAGCTTACTTTCAGCATGACGGGAAAATCAAAACTGTTAAGCTGCTTTCCTTTGTGTGTTATAATACTTATACCAAGTATATTACTCTATCTAAATAGTTTCTGAGTAAGCAAAAGGAAACAATAATTATATATAATTTTCATTTTCATACATTGCTCTCTGCACCAGAATTGTTCCAAATAACAAATACAACAATGCAATGTATACTGTCGGGTTGCTTTTGAAAAGCTGAACAGGAGTTTTATAGAAATGTTTAAAAACAATTATGTTTAGAGTTACCCCGGTATATAACGAGTAATTATTATCCTGTGGAACATTTTGATCCAGTAACTGCTGGTCCAGGTGACTCACGGATCAGCCATAGTTTTAAGAAAAATATTGACTGATTGCTCGAGCCTTGTCATTTAAGAAATCAAGGCGCTTATGATTAAAATGAAGGCAGTGGGATTATAGAGATTCAAATGTGTTTACAACAGTTCTCTTTTACTTACAGGTGGTGATCGCGGCGAGCCTGTGGAATCACGTCTCATCTTTCCAATCTGTAGAAAGATATACGGTATGGAATCTAAATATAACTATGATGTGGCGGAGATGCACGAGAAGATTCCTGCAGACAAGATACAGAAGACACCAATTTCTTGAAAAGATTTAGTGAATTAATTTCCACTTTGTTTCTTTTTAAACTGTCTTCTTAAAATAAGTATAAAATTTCCAAAACAGTTAATATAAGTCCAATGATTTATAAGATGCATTGACGGCATCATAATAGGTACGGGCTATTGATTGTCATTGAGTATGTGTGTATTTACATCGGAATGTCAAGGAATAAAGACCAGAACTTAAAATCGTTGTTGAGGTTTCTAGTCTAAATATCTGGGTACATGTGTATACACTTACGAAATGAAAAAAAACTATAACAAAAATCATATTTGAATAATAAAATCGGGAAATCTTTAACAAACGGGACTTTGGAAGTTTACAGGCATTTAAAAAAACAATATAAATGATAGGGAAACAAACCAAAATTCAACATTAAAAGGGGTATCAATTTGGGTGCGTGTTTATATCCAAAATGCTCAAAATGCATAATTTTCTAAAAGAGTGATAGTTTCCTCAAAAAGTTCAAAGAGTAACTGGTTTGGACTCTATGGTTTGTTATTAAGATTCACAATGTATTTTTCCGCCTTTGATTTCTCAATTTATATCGTTGTCTGTTGTTCTGTTTTGATGTTACGAATTCCTGGTCTTCTTCTTTCTTTTCTCCCAAATCGATAATGCGAAATGATTTAAGCAAGCTATATGTTGTTTGTATTCAAACCTATCATATATATCTTGTATCTTAAAATGCGTAAGAAGCATAGAACAGTTACAAGCAACAGTATGTTGATAATAGTCTATAAATATTCAGATACCATAAAAATATTATATAAATAGTAATACTACAACATAACTTATTTACAGTCATGTATTTTCGATTAATAGAACATGCATCCGCCTGAAGCCAATAGATCATCCATCTGTTGCCAGTGCAATTCAAGTAGAGAATAATGTTGCAATTTCTTTTTTGACATATATATCTCAGTATACGCATTTGTTGTATATTCGATGTTGTAATTTATACGCTCGTCATTATCTTTAAAAAATATATTGTTTTCAGATTACAACAAATACTTCAGTAAGTTTTTTATTCACCTGGTCCAAAGGGCCGGTGAGTTTATACAAGCCGTGGCTCGTTGTCCGTCGTTCGTCCGTCCGTCCGTCAATTTTTCTTTAACAAGTTGCTAGTCCTGAACGACGCAGTAGATTTTGACTAAATTTGGCTTGAAGCATCCTTGGGCAAATGGAGACTTTTGCCCACTTGGGGCAGAGGAGTGGGGCCAAATAAGGAAAATTGAGGTAAATCTTTAAAATTCTTCTCTTTCAATACAATTGTAGGGAATTGACCAAATTTTGTGTAGAGCATCCCTGGGCAAAGGGGAATCAATTTTGTATAAACGGAGGATGTGCCCCCCTAGGGCAGAGGGGCGGGTTTCAATAGGGGAAGTTGAGGTACATTTAAAAAATCCTTCTCCTTCACTTCAAGTGGATTTTTTTTACCGAATTTTTAAAGAGCATCGTTGGGCAAAGGGAACTCAGTTTTGTATAAACGGAGGATGTGACCCCGCTAGGGACAGTCAAAAATGGAAATATGCAATAACGTTTCGTGATAAAGTTTGTTCTTCTACATACCATAAGATGTATTCGGAAATTATGGTAATAAGTTGTAAAAAATTAAGACGAAAATCAATGATTGAAAATATAAACCAGAAAACTTTCCTGTTAAAAGCAACCGTCTGTCTTCAGTAATTGATTTACTAGTCGCCTGGACAGTCATGGTAGGCAGGTTTGACTTATATAACTTAAAGTGTATTGTAAATTTAAAGGATGTATAAATATTAATAATATACAACATTTATATAGAGCACTATATAATTTGTAAAACTACTTTTAGGCGCTTGTAAAAAATGGGAGGGCAAACAAATTAGGATAATACGTAAGTTAACAAGACATTTATCTCCTTATACGTATTCAAAGTGAAGCTGACGTCTGCTCAAAAAATCCTAAAATGCAGACGTAAAAGGTTTGTCTTGATATCCTTGCTTTTAGGCAGAATGTTGACTTGCTGGTAGGCGATGGTAAGCTATTCTACAACATGACCAATACCCCCCCCCCCCCCGAAAACACTGGTTTCCATAGGTCAGAGTAC
>JAUMHH010020217.1:0-10748 GCA_032359455.1 Chlamys rubida | reverse complement strand
TTGAAAAAAATCCATCCACTGGTTCTTGAGAAGAAGTTGAAAATGTAAAAAGTTTACTCACGACGGACGACAACGGACGGAAAGCGATTAGAATAGATCACTTGAGCAAAGCTCAGGTGACATAAAAATGGGGACGGTTATCTACCCCATCTCATGTGTTTTTTTATTCCTCAAGCAAATGTATATACTTCTGTCAACTCAAACGTCAATTAAGTCTGATTCTTTTCAAGACCATTTCAGTTCGTTCTGGAGGCCATCATACTCCTTAGTCCAAATTATTCTGACGTTATATCGACTTTTTTTTTCTCGGTCTGTCGTCGATTAACCAAAAGAAAAAAAAGGCGATATAACGTCAGAATAATTCGGACTACATACTCCTTAACTTGGACAGTGAATGTTTTCTGTATGTTGTACAAATAAGAATTATATCAATGGGGAATATTTATGTTAGCATTTATGGGTTCAGGGGATATTTCTAGTTGTAAAATTACAGTCATTTCAGGCAAGTATGGATAACTTATTTATAAGGGCATGGCAAAACATGTTATTTGGGGGTGAAGGATCTCAATCTCTCCAGCTATATATCCAACACTGATGAATTATACAACGCCAAGATCACTGACAACTTTGGATCATAATCAACTCCCCATATTTGTGAGTGACCTCCTCTGTGGTTCTGGCCAACCTGTGGGAGGAGGGGTTTATTAAGCTGGGAGACGTGATTTACCTCCCTTGGACTGCAAGCCGATAAACTTTAGTAAGGATTTATAGACAATGCTGATTGATTGATTGAAATACTGGAATTTCTGTTTTATATTATCAGGACAAATCACATTCGTCAAGTGTCTGTGCTACAAAATCATTGATTTAAACCAGGAGAATACCTTTACATTATGTAAAAAAGTAAATTATACATTGTGTATATATATATATAATTTGTCAATTAAGTTTCTAAGTTAGAACTATATATATATAATAGATAATAAATAAACAATTAAGTCCTTGCGAAGGAAAATATAGAATAAAAACTAAAAACATAAATCTGTCAGATCTTCCGCTAGGCCTTTCTGCCTTCTTTAAGGGCTTCAAATTCTTTAGGCAGATATTTATAGGCATCATGTATATCTTGTGTAGTATCAACCTTTTATTAAATTAGACAGTGAAACAACTAAATTGAATTTGTCAATTAAGTTTCTAAGTTAGAACAATTATTTCAAATAAGATCTTAGTGAACATATTTGATTTACAATGATGATGTCATCACACCAGGAAGTTTTAATCATGCAAAATATTTTCTGAATTGGGTAATCTATATATAGACATTATCAACATTTTAAAGTACAGTTTTATCTATAGCTATATCTATTTTTCTTCTCTTTCAAATGGTCTAGGAGGAAGTGAGATCCCAAAGTGGTATCTACTTGTCAAATTTTAATAAGTAAACATTACCAATGTTCACTACCAGTAATACAAGCAATTGGAACAGCAATAATATTCACAAGTAAGTTACATGTATATTTACCAGCACTGTTTTTGCTAATGTTCATAGAACAGAGCACAGGGGTTTGTTACTCCTATAACATAAGAGGCCGCTGGTCTATCGGATATGATTTTTGCGTTACGCGGCACCTGTCAAAAGTTAATCTCGCTGTGTAAATCTCCAACACTGTTGGAGTAAGGGGTTCGTTACAATGTTTATGTGTGCTGTGACCCATATCAGTATAGCATATGTGTATTTCAGACATTTGTAACGAACCCCTGTGAACAGAGTAAGTACAGTGAGTTAACTATGGATTAACACAGATGGGAACATTGTTATCAATGAACATTGTTTAAATGTATGCTGAAAATGATTCCTGATAAATACTGGTTGGTGTCAGCATGAAGAATATACTAATATTATTCCTATACTTACATAAGCCCATCTCTAATGTGTCCGGTCCCTGCACAGGTACTCGCCTCGTCTGTCATTACACCCATAATATATATATATATATATATTATTGGTGTATTGACAGACGAGGCTAGCACCTGTGCTGTGGTCCCTGTGTGGGCCTGTGGTTTTGACACTAGATTCTACTTTCACTTTATCAGTTGAAGCAGAGTTTCATATCTTTCTCGGTCCACCCCAAATAAACATACAAAATTGTCAAAGACCTACTCTTACCACACATATCAGCTAAATATATGGACGAAACCTTTCTTATGCGTTATATATGATACATATAATCTTGTTATCCTCCTACGCCCTTCCTCTGCTGTAAAGCGCTCGAGTTAATTCCCTTGTATCATTTCGAGGGCGCCACTTCCGTTGCTATTTCTGAAACATGGCTGCCGATTTATTCTTCCTGCTTGACCGCAACAAAATTGTGACTTATTAACTGCGAAAGGAGGAAAACGGTAAGTTGAAAATAGACCATACACTCGTATCATGTTAACAGATGTCCAAGTTAGAAGCTTAATGGAAATATTACCTATAAATGCATATTTTATATCAAATGCACATGATGAGAATAACTTCCTACTCGAGACCCACCTTGGTTTTTGCTGATAGAGCACCTGTAGCATATATTTGACAAATGCGCATATCATGATATATGTGGCTCATTAATTACATTGTGAACCGATTAAGAGCGATGAACGAGGTTGACTGAAATTACGACTGCATCTGACAGTCTGATAAACATGTACAAGGCTGTTGGGGTTACGCACCATCACCGTTGTCTATTGACCTAGGCTAGGAAATAAAGAATTACTTGGGCCCATTTTTATCATACATGTCAGCTATCCCTCTTTGATGGATATTATCCCTGTGAACCCCAATAATTACCCTGTGCAAATAAACATAATTAAGATTGTGTAAAACCTAATACAAGGAGATGTGAAAACCAGTCAAACCATACAAAATTTAATATCTCTAAACATCTGTAGAATCTCTTACCATTGAACATTGAGCTAATGTCAGAGTGTCAAACTGTCACTGGTCAGCGTACTTGGATTCATGGTTTTACTTTGGGAATGTGGCAGTTTGTTAGATGAATCAACTTTTCAAACTAATGTAGGAAATAATTCAATTGATAAAACAATTGTTAAACTGCACCATGGGATTGAAGAAATGCCATGAAAAAGTTTCTTGATCTTTTATCCCTCTCTGGGAGATTGCTTAGAGGGACAACTCTCTAATAATTAAGGGTCCAGAGGTTGACATGTATGTGAAATAACATACATGACACAGTAAAATTTGTTAACGACAATGATTTTATTAATTCAGTTACAATACGGTAGGTTTGTTTAGAAATGTTACATCCCAAATTTCATACCTTTTAAGAGAGAATTCAACAGCATCTGACAAGAGGGTACCATATTTGACCACAAATAAGCCCACTCTCAACTTTGGCATATACTTGGGAACAGAGTTGGTGCATAAGCCCACTCCCCAATATTGTCTCTCTCAAAAAATTGTATTTTAATTTTTGTATTCACATAGTTAACTGCAGAAAAGTTAAAATACTACAAATAATTCTGTCACTGAAATAGGCACAATAGTAAATAGCATGTATTGCCATGGGCTCAAGTTGAAATAACTTGTTTCATAATTGTTTTAAGATAAATAAACTTTATATTCTGTGTTAATTCAGCCTTGTATACTCAAATTTGGACTAGCAATAGTATGCTCAAGTCTTGTTATGGCGCTAGGCCAAACATCTTATAGCTTTCAAGACCTTCACCATCAACTTATCAACTTGTGGTGACTGTTATTAAATCTTTTGTGTATTGGCTGTTATTTTTACAACATGAACAACTATAAGAACATGATATGTAGTGTGGTCATGTATCAAAGCAATGGTATATATAACCAAGATGAACATTTGTGAACTGGGGTATACTTGCAATTAAGCCCCCTCCCTATGTTTTTGACTAGGGCTCATTTGCAGTAAAACGTGGTACTAGTCATAGATCAGTCAACAACCCTTTCATGAAGGATTTGAAATTTCAAGAACTTGCATCCAAAATTACATTTACACCCAATCTAAATGTTTGACATACTGGTAGTTGGCGTTCTACTGATTTACCTCCGCACCAGAAGTGTACACGCTAAGTGCCCCATTACACGTAAGTCCAATTCTCCGAAATTACGTTATTTTGCTAGTGTTCCTGGAAAATCTTGCATTTTTGGCTATTACAAAATTCACTTAAAAACTTCATCAGATCAGTTTGTCCATCTCTGTTTCATAATAACTGAATGGCTGAAGCTGGCTCAGGCCGGTCTTATGTGGTTGTTGAAGGGGGTAAGTTATAAATGTGAAAAAAGACAGGTGGTCACTTTATATAGGTTTGATATTTGAAAAAAAAACAGACTTGATGTGATATATGATGTACTGACTATATTCAATTGATCATTCATATTCATAGAATTGTATCATATCTTCCATCATGTAAATCATCAATACACTATTATACATTCTTTGCCCACTTGAGACAAAGTGTATTAATTTCCTGATCATGCCGATGAGGTAACAAAAGTGTCACGTTGTTTTTAAAATCACTTGGAACATCTGCTGTTTGTTTCCGTGACCTGTGTATCTGTCTGCCCTACACTGAATCCTTTGACTGCTTAGTAGGACAACCTATAGATATAGCTACCCACGTCTAACAAACTTAATTAGGTTTATTTTCCCGTTCAGTACTAACCCTTAGCTTTCTGCTTGAGAAATAGCCATGATCGTATTGTGTTGAATGTAAACACAACTACAATGTCACTCATGATCACACCTCGGTGACAAGTTCTTTTTTTAACTTCCTGGTTCATTTAGATTATGCAGTGGGATAAAAAGTCACTCAATGCAAAATTTATATCCGTGTGGACAGAAAACCTGTTATCGTGGTCACTAGTACTGGTTCCTTTAAAAAGGAGATCGCAGAATACAGGTCAGTTATATATATATATATAAAAATCCTAGGGGGAGCCGGAGATAAAGAACATGGCATGATTACATGTATATCAATATAAGATATTTTAATTCAGTCCTTAGATTTTGAGAAAGTTATAATGTAGTACATTACAGGTATTGAGTAAAAATTGTCACAGATGGCATATTTTCTTTTCTGGGATGATCAGTTTCAGTATATAATATAATATTATTGATTTTTTATACAAACATATAGTACACAACATTTATCTAGACAATCAATTATCAAAGATGACCTACAAACGGTATGTTTATACAGAGCCATATAACATATGATCTTGATCAATGTTTCTTTTAACTCAACGAGCACTGAAATAAGATTGCCCTTCCTTCCAACATGGCTAATTGGAAAACCTTGTACAACTGAGAAATAGTGATGAGTGCCAAAATAAATAAATAATAAGTTGATGACCCACTAAAGACGTAATGAGGAGACAAGGGTAGTATAATATACATTAATAAACATCTTTTGTACCTAAATAAGCTAGGAGGAATGTATCCAGAGCTTTATAGCTGGTTGGTAGTTTCTGGGTTTTCTGCATGCAGTAGGCCGCTGTTGCACATGTACAGTTAACAGTCTCTGAGAGTGAGAGGCATGTTATTGTAGCCAGCTATATACAGGCAGTGCAACTGGTCCATTACCTCTAGTGATGGGAGGTTGATCAGGAAAAGTTATCTCTCTTCATCACTTGATCTGACAAAACATGGCAGGCAGCATTTAACCTCATTATCCCATGATAAAACAGATGGTTCGGTAGAGGCATCAGTCCAGCTTGGAAAACATTCCCCAGAGCTTGGCTATAGCTGTGCACTGATCAATGTGGCGTAGTGTTGGCTTGTCCATTCTAGATCCGATCTGGTATGCTTCCTGAGGTGCTTTTTGGATTTTAAAATATATAAATTCATACAAAAATGATTTTCTCTGGAAGCTTAAGATCCAGTCAATCTGCTGCAAATTGCAGACAAAGGTAAGAAAATATATTTATTGGAACTGAGACAGTATGGTTGTAGTATATAGTTATATATTTATCATATGCTCAGACTGTGATATGGTATAATAATTGCCATTACATACATTTTCTATATGACAAATGTAACTTGTTACAGTGTACTGTAAGTCTGTAATATCACCTAAATGATATTACATCACAGGGAAAACAATTTCATGGCAAAGGCAAAACTGAGCTGTCATTTTCCATATTATTTTCGTCCTATGGCTATTATATACATGTAGGTTAAAAAAATCTCAAACTTGCTCTCATAAAATCTGAATTATGAAACTCACTAAAGCTTGTTTTATTAAGATATATTGTTTGATGACATCTTTATATTCTAAACTAACAGAATTATCTTAAATGTTCAATCAAAATCTCGGTGAAAAGCAGGTGTATTTTATTGGGTTTAAAATGTCTGTTACTAAAGTGAGATGTGTAATGGCTAAATCTTCCCAGTTTATCAACAGGAAGCACAATCATTTTGCCACTTTGCTGGGTATTATACAGACTGCATATGTGTATCTGTTGTTCAATCTTGACATATTGGAGATTATTCTGTTAAAGAATTGAGGTTAATGTACTGTAACACAGAAAACATGTGGTGGGGTAATTATATATATATAAATACACCAAACAATATTTAGTAGCTATACAGCAGTGCTATACAAACATTCTTAGTGGGTAGATCATGTTTACATGAAGTTATAAAATACCGGGAAGTTATTTTTGTAAAACAATTTCAATCTTAAATATATACACTAATTTTTGGGACACAGATATATTTTGAATTCTGGATTCATGAATTCCTTGGGGGGAGGGGGTAACCAGATTTTTAGAACCAACTTTATTTTGTAGAAATCGGAATCGTCAACATTTCGAAAATGAAAAAAATCTGTTTGTTGGAGTAGTTTTACGTCTGCTTTACTACAGAATAGTTTGATCAGCCGGCAGAGAAGAATAAAATACATGTTTGTGTTGATCCATTAATTAACTTGTACATTTTTTCATTGTCATTAAATTCTTTATTTAAGATTTTACAAAGTTTTGTGGATCTTTACACTCTCTTGATTATGATTTAAATACACATATTAAAGCATTTAAGAAAATAGTTGTGTAACCTTTAACCAAGGTTTCTTGCCATTTGTAGATATATTTAATCTTTTCATGTAGATAAATAGCTACTAAGGGCACTCTGATAAAATCGCTAGGTATATTCAGCAATGAAAAGCTGTATTCTTGCACGTTGGAAGGGTTGCCCAGAAGTTGTATAGTTGCCTTGATTTCTTTTTCTTTCCAAAATACTATTGATAATGTCAGGACACCTCTATAAAGGTTTTAAATAAGATAAGAGTGGTCTAAATCAGGCATCGAATCAATCAAGATAGGTTTTATTTCTTAAATGCCAAGCAATGAATGGTATAAATTGGTTCAGCTTACTGCAGGGAGAAGTTTTTGTTGTACTGTTATTGCCTCCACGATTGATGGAAATTGCGTAAACTGCTGAGATCTATACACATCTATACTGTGCACGTGTGTGTTACAGAATCTCGTTCCTGTTATACAACAAATCTAGGGCAAGGCTCTTTACTATTGAAACCCGGCTCCGATAAAAACAATGCTTTATAACCTTATCAATGATTAATTTATTGTTTACTTTAAAACAGGAAGGTTTCATGTTTTTGTCCTTAAAACAAAATGACAAATTCAGCACGATTTTAACTTTACCAGGCAAATTGTACAACAATAAATGAGACTTAAGTTGAAATGCCTGAGTGCAAGGACAGACATTTTACGTTTAGATGGCCTGGGTAGAAAGACAAATATTCTGGTGTATCTACTTCCTCAATGTCTACTTTAGCATTAACTTCAGAAAGATTTTGTGAAGACTGCAGGAAAAATATGCAGTTACATTTAAAACTATATTTGACCTCATAACTTGTCCTTGCTCGCAAGCAGTTTGTTGAGATAAGTTGCATGAGTAAACCAGATGAGATGTAGATGCTTGGACCAGGATAGGAGTGCTATAAGGGGATGATGGGGCATGATCAAGACTAACTATAATATGAATGAACTTGACTCAAAAACTGTTTCGGTACATATTTATGTAAGTACATTTTTATTCTCAAACTGTTCATTCTGGGTCAAGTTTGCTGAAAGTTAACAGTCAATCCCCTATATTTATATACATCAATATAATATGCTGCATGCATGTTAATATTAAATATACATTGTATCTATAATCTGTCTCAATCAAAGAAATATCTGCAAAGTTCAGCAATTAATTTCATCTACATTATGTTGTCATCCAAAACACTAGTAGTGCATCACATGAAATACTATATATTTTATACATTATGGTTAAGCATGTGTCCTTAATGAGTTTTAAAAAAAGATGTACAGTACAAAGTTTACAAAAAAGATGTGCCGAGTAAAAACACCTGGACCCGCTAGTCTATATTTAGGTACTGTAATTGATGGCTGACTTGAGTTGATAATTAAGCTGGAAAACAGCAGCCTCGTGATCGGAGCCCCCTTTGGTTTGAATACACAATCCATTACAGGGATAGACCAGACTTTCCTTATTTTGTGTAGAACTTCAAGTTTGATTTACAGCATTTTCGGCCTCCAATGAATTTATTAAAAAAAATGGTTATAATGATACTAAATATATGAATCAATTACCTGGGTTTTAATTCTTACCAAAATCAGTATATCTACAAGGGTATCTTGAAAAATAGCTCATTTAATCAATTAAAGTATCCTTATATAAAATTTAATTAGTAAAAACTTTTGATATACATGTGTACCAATATTTCCATGTCAGAATGTCAATGTATTATAAAATATACAAGGCTGTAATGTTTGTTTCTGTCCCTGGGGTGTTTGTATATTATTCATGTACAGGAAGAAGATATATAGTGATTATATACACAAAGCCAGTTTTTATCAGGAACCAGTTTCGGTGGTTGTATTGTGTTGTTTAGTGTTGGGGGGGGGGGTCAGGAACCAATGTTGGTCGTGGGGGTTTGTTGTTTCCAACAACATTTAGTATCTGTTTCATATTTATCGCATCCCTAAAGGATATCATACACAGGCTAACAATTGCATTGGTACAACCCCTCTTCAGCTCAATGATTTACCCTGACCATTTCTGATAAAAAAAATATATGAAACCAGCTTAGATAACACTATCACGTATACTAAGAATTAGAGATGACTGTTATCTCTAAAGCTAGGTCATATTGATGGTATTGTTTGCTACTTTTGTTATTGTAATGCATGTACTGGAGGATTCAAAGATACATCACTTTGATGTCCTGTCTGAATCAAAACTTAAAAAAACTTAAAACAAGATAATACAATAGTAGCATCTTGTACAGGCTGGCAAATAATGATTGAGAAAGTTTTGGTATGGAGGTGGGTTGAAGATCATTATTTACCAGAAGCTTAAGGGTGCTTGTAAGATAGACTGAAGGGGACCCTTAATTATTACAAAATGGGAGTGGCTATTTGTAAGGTTGACATAACAGTAGGACACATTTCTAGGGTGAACTCTTAAAAGTGTTTACTCTTTTTCTAAAAAACAATTAATCTGACTCAAGTACCTAATACCGTATATAGGGTATGGCATATACGTATACTGTACTACGTTATCTGGAGTGAGCAGGGGCCAGGATAGAAAGTGTGTTTGAGAAAGAGGGCAGTGGCACTTATACTATTTTAATAAGGGTCGAAAAAAGGGGAGAGTGGTAATTATACACTGTATATATTTATAAGAGCAGGAAAGCTAATTATAGCGAATACAGCCTTACATTACGGTACACAGTCTGTTCGTTTCCACATAAATTTTAATTTTCTGTCATGTACATGTATAATCAACTACCAACAATGTCTCTGACTCAGAGCTTGTGAAAATTATACCAAAAGGAAAACATGCAGGATGTGAGTGAAATCGTCATATTAACGCCAAATGGAAATATATCCTCATTTACAGTATGTTTTAATATTGCAAAGTATTGTTCATTCCCCGATAATGTGTACTCATGGCTGAATATACATGTACTACAGTATCTATACTCTACCATGGTATACAGAAATGTCAAAGCAAGGTACAAGGTATTAGTGACTTTTCTGTGATCAATTAGGGATCAATCTAGACTTGATTCACTACGGGTAGTTTCCCCTACAGAAGAAAATTCCCCTGTTCTTTGAAATTCCCCCTATGTGCTTCAAAATTCCCATATTTCAACAATATCATACTGTTTTTTCTTCAAAATATTTCCCCTATAAGGTGACAGTACCCAAATCGGATCACCAAACCATCATTTGATTAAATCATTGAAAAATCTGAGGAGGAATTATATTCATTTATGGTTGTATCAAAGGAAAAATATCGATGGGTGTTCTTACTAACGAAATTAGCACCCGGGGCTCCCTTGAGATATTTATAGAACACTTTGAAGTCACCAATCAGCATCTCCGGTTTTTGCGAATGTCAGGAACCAAATCGGAATCAAGGCTTGAATTTTGCAGTATCTTACGCTTTAAATGAATATTTTTTTGTCAGCATATTAACATGTTATGATGACCTTTAGAATTTGTATGACAAAAAGTATTTCTGTAGTGTGAATTTATTCCTATAGTCCAAAACAGAATCCATAGTCGTCGCACGCGCCATTTTTTAAAAACGTGATAAAAACACTGATATTTGAGTTTGAATTACGTTTTCTTGTGCTATTTGAACTTAAAAACTAATCATCTGTAGACAAAAAATGGTGCATGG
>JAUMHH010020206.1:0-10748 GCA_032359455.1 Chlamys rubida | reverse complement strand
CTCCAGCTATACTTTCCCTACCTTCCTCCTTCCTTTTTTGATTCCTACGGATCCAAGCAGGGGTGTGCATGTGGAAGTTATGGGTTTATGAGGGTCTTAATTAGATAATTGTGCCAAGTGCCGTGTCCAGAATTTCTGTAAGAACGGTATCAGTTCCTACATATATACAAACGATTTTCTCAGCGTAGTACAGATTGAAATAAGACCTCGATTTAAACAAGTATAACAACTTCACTATCACGATTATACCATGCATATTTACACTAAGTGTATAGTATACACATGGGGTGCATGTATATATATAAATGACGCCTGTTTGGCCGTCCGATCTAGTCTGATTATTTCTGATTACCGTGCGGGGTGATAAAAAGTTATCTGGACGTGATACTGAATTTATAATATTTTGATAACACAACCATGTATATTTGATGATATTAATACTGTTTTGATAAATACACATCAGGATAGCATATACCTGCATAGTTGCAACATAAATAATACATGCATGTACTCTCTAGAATACAGGAAATTTGAAAAAATAGCAGATTTGATTGTAAACATTACGATATATCTATAAATACATATTGCACAACAAAACAATCATACATAGTTGACCTTCAACTTCTGCCGTTCTTGTATATCACAGGAAATTTCCAAAAGCGTTAATCACGAATGTTAATAACACAAAAACCCACTTCGCCGACCACATTGCCTATTTTCTAAAAATACGTTGTGAAATCCCTCCAGACTGCTTGTGGGTCAGAGCTATTAATAGCGACAAGAATTACCGCTGTTCTATAAATATAACAGGTTATTCCGGCAATATGTGTGTATTGAGAAGCACAGGACTTCCCAGAATCGGGTCATGTGACGTTGTTCTTTGTATATAACGAGATATAACTGGCCGCGGCAGAGTACAGACGAATAGTTTAGCCAAATCGAGCATCGGGTAACTACAGACTGTGTTTTCAAAGCAGGACTTGGTCATTTCACAGTGACTGTTTTTCCATACACGGACAAAGGTAGGAATGTTTGACTCTAGATAGCTGTGTTGAAATGACTGTTATAAGTAGGTTGTGTCAGATATGCTACGCGATTTAGTTTGTGTACAAAAGCTCGCCTACACACCGGACACTATGACACATCGAGTTACATGTTCGTTTTGTGTACATAGTTTTTGATCATATTAATCTGTCATTATATATTATTGCGGACTTTTATTTCATCAGGTGCAAGTATGCACGATGGCTGCTTACTGTAAATGCTATTTTTATCTTTGCACGATAATGGGATTTTGTTGTTATTTTAATGAAAGTATCGGTGCTTATATACATGTACATGACCAATGCATATTTTTTTTAATATGGCATCGTCACAGTTTTGTTTTGTTCAAACGCACTGGCTGCGAACACCCGACTCTCGTCGTCAGGAACGCGAAACCGAAAGTACTGGCTTAAAGGAAACGTCCCGTATTGTTGTTAATTGTTGTGTGTATGTACAAACGCTGCTGGCACGAGCAAATCTAATTCGTTAACTATTTTTGTTGACATTCCTTGTGGACAAATTATGTTGTGCTGCCATTCCATATGTTGACATGTACTTTTGTTGACATCTCTTGTAGGCAATAGGAACTCCTATTGCTATTCTGATTCTTGTTGATATTCACAAAGTACAAATTGCGTTGACATTCCCTGCAAATAGTTTTGTTGACACTTGTGTAGACGAATATACTCGTGTTGACATTATCTATAGACAAAACTATCGACATTCTTGTAGACAAGTAATTCTGTTGACATGATCTTTATGGAGTAGTGTTTTTGTTAACATTCTTTGCAGACAAATGTCTCCTTGTGTTAACCTTATTTGTAGACCGGCAAACCGCTTTTTCGGCGGTATCTGTGACCGATGACCTTGGTTGTTGCCGGGACGATTAAAACCACGAACAAAACAAACAAAACGTCTGCACACTTACTGCAAACTTGCATTATCTTTAGTCTACCCGTAGGTACCTCCCTCAGTTCACGCGATTACAACACTGAATTGTCAAACACCCAGGCTTACTGCTTCGCTATTTAGCTGTTATTGCGATCATTTACCCAATACACATACGTTACGGATGACTGCACAACACATTATAGCTTTTATAGCTAAACAAAAGAAAATATATTGCTGTGGCCTGTGTAATAGACTACCCCGTATTTATACTTCCTTGTCGAATTGGAGGCAGTGACCTTGTTTTGTTTGCAGAAACTTTACTGCTTGTACTTTGATCAAGATAAGATAAATGACAGCTGTGTTATACAAATGTGAGTGTATAGATATTGTTTTATTATAATTTTAGGTAGCTAGTTGCACTAAAAATGGTTGTGTCACGGAAAATATCGTCTACAAATATGAGAAAGCCGATTCGTCCCATAGAACGCCAAAAAATGCGGCCATGGTTGATGAATCTGTTGCTCCATGAAAATGTGACTGGACTGTCATGGTTGTCCAAGAGGGATAGGACTTTCCGGATATCTTGGAGACACGCTGCTCGCCAGGGCTGGAATCCGGACAAAGATGCCGATCTTTTTGAGAAGTGGGCCCGACACACGGGTAGGTACAAATACATATGTGTTGATTGATTCATGTGTGTGTGCGTGTGATCTTTACATACATGTGTGTCCTTTATTCACCAACGTGTGCACTGATCATTTTTTTGTCACAAAGGGGTTTGCTATATAAATCATAGCAGGTATATATACATGTACTCTATATCTATTGATATATTATACACACACATATATATATATATATATGCTAGTAAGAGTTTCCCTAGTTTTTTCTTGTTGTCGTAAATTAAGTGACAATAGGAAAAACGTCTTGTGTCAAGTAAAAGGAGGACATTTTCTTCTACTTCTCTTTGTCTGCTATACTATCAAAATATGTGTAACAGTGCCGTCCTACTGCCAGGTTTATTAATAAGGAGACGAATTGATATAAGTACTTTTGTACTTGTTTTCGAATCCGCTTTGTTGATTTTTGTATTATTTTGTCACTGCCATATATTGAATAAAATGCTGTTTAAACTAAAAGTAGGACAAGAATTTGTTTAAACGTTTTCATTCGACAAATTAGCTCACATGGGTGGTTGTAGTCGGTAAAAATGGGAGATTCGACATGAAACGGTGTCGTCCTATATCGTAGTGGACAAAAACATATAATTACACGGGTCGAGTGCCCTACTTCAGACAGACGTCAAAGGGGCTCCTATAGGGGATAATGATAATAAAATATAAAAATGATAGTAAATTTACCAAACAATGGTACAAAATTAAATCAATATTTTTCACTCTATGCAGCATTTAAACATAATTATTTTTCCCTCAAAAGAATAAATGATAACAGTATTCGGTTTAGATTTTTTAGTATACAAGCAATATTTATAATATCAATAATACGATGTTTTCAAGGAAAACAAAGATTAAAGTGAAATATGAACACAATCCGTGTCTCTTCGAAAGAGATATTGACAACGTATAACTAACAACAAATTAGATCAATGGTATACATGCACTAAGTATAAAATATACAAGACGGAAATCAACAAGGAAACTTTATATACTTATTTAGGTAAGCATATGGACAATGATGATCCCGATCCCAAAAGGTGGAAAGCTAACTTCCGTTGTGCACTGAACAGCTTGCCAGATGTAGTCGAGGTCAAGGAACAAGGGGTTCGGAGGGGCCAGAACGCCTTCAAAGTATACCGCTTTCTGGAGGAAAAAAAATCGAAGTTTTCAAGTAGGTGCTTTTTTTTCTGATTTTTCAGATAATTATTTAGAGGGACCTTTATAATCCTTAATATATTGGAAAACTTGATTTTATCAACTGTAATTTTTAGAGGTATATACTATTTTAAGCTAAATAGGTCATGTTTGATTTACCGTATAATTAACGTTTTCCGGTTAAAGTATGAACCAAACGATTTGTAAAACTGATCTATCTATCTATTAATAGTTCTTTATATATGTATATGCATTAATAAGCAAAATAACATAAACCTATTTATGCATGTTCATTGCTAGAGGCAGAGAATACGTGTTACACACATGACGCACGATCTCGATTCCAAAGTTACATTGTTCAGTTCCTAAAAAAAATACATATTCTTAACCCTTTCACCCCTATGTGACTTTAGTAGACTCTACCAAGCATTGATCTAGATGAGTCCATTATGGTCTACAGTGGTGAAAGGATTAATGTTAAGCGTCTTTCTCTCACGTGTTAGCTTTGTTGAGGATTTCTGACCATCATGCATTTGTTTCGGTACCTTAGGACCCGTTGAGGAGATTGAGGTCACAACGAAATCTTCTACCCGAGTATCCACCAGACCCCAGCGAACCCGCATCCCCAACCGGAGGTACACATTCTCAGACAGTGAGAGTGAAGCAGACAGCATTGATTTCATCGATGACAGTTCGTCCATTGGGGTAAGTTTCTCCATAATTCCAATACCACCACAGAACACACTCGCTACCTACTTTGTACGGGGTATATTTGTACGGGGTATATTGGTAGCACCACCTTCTCCGCACTTTGGGCCCTTCAACCCAACCCCCATGTAATGCAGTTGGAATTCCAATTCTACATATAGACCCATAAGAAACCAACGCGAGGACATTTCGATTTTTTAGCAAAGAGGCAAAGTGATTGTGATTTTGGAAAAAAAAAATATTGTTAGCTTTTTGTTATTATTTAGATTTTGCAAGCATGCTTCTTGACTATAATATTACTTGGAATAACACCAACACCTACACTTGTCTAAAAGGTTGCCTCGCCAGTGTCAGACCGGTCCGATAGTGGGGACGAAACAACCTGCTCAGCATCTGATGCCGAATCACTTCCAGAAACCAGACCGGAAACGGAACATCGTGACTTTCCCCACTTTGACAAGATTTGCCCAGACTACCACATTGGTAAGCGGACAGTATTAGAGAATTAAACAAAATCAGATAGTGACATTTAAAACATGTTTTGCAAAAACAAATCATTGAACATATTCTGATTTCTACATCTATTGGGCGAGCTGGCAGCTAATTATATTGACATAAATATGTTAAGTAGGATTCGGACTGAAAACATCCTTTCTTGTAAAAAATATGTTGCACGGGCTTTTCATGAATTCTGTATGTATATTGCTAGTTCCAACCCTAATGTTGGTTGTAAATAGACCTCAAGTTGATCAATAGAATTTCATTGATTTTTTCCTTCATTAACATTTCATACATTGAAGTATTACAAACGATCGATGTACCTTACACATAAACGTTTCAGTTTTTAAACCAGTTGTGTTTTGTTTTCAGAGATCGACCCAATGAAATCCAGACTCCAGACACAGCATTCAACAGATGATTGTAAGTTGATTTTTTGAAATTTAAAGTATAAAACCAACAAGCTGTTGAAAGAGGAAATAACAAATGCACGCATGTGATTGCACCTTAGAAATTAAATCGATACATCCATGACATTCAAGTGAGATAGCAACTTAAATAGGCTATTAGTGAGCGGCCCATTCTCTATGGCCACCATTCATTCATTCCGCCATCTGTACTAGCTTTTGTTGTTAATTCCAGTCGGTTAACCCATTCATCCCTAAAGTCACATTTGAACCTTACTAAATCAAAGACTGGGCAAGTCTACCTTAAGCCAGTAGGGGTGACTACAAATTTATCCGAGGAACTTGTAAACATGGCCTTTAAAAGTATGATTTTACCTGTTACAGCCGCATCAACCACAAGCAGCACCCTAACAGACGAAGAAGTCGTGGAGGTAATTTATATTTATCTTATACCAGACTAACAAACTTCTTGTTTGGTAATCCCTTTAACTTATTATTGAAAACTTTGCAACACGTAACAACCATTAATTATATCCCATTAAAATATAAACTTCACGTCATGCCCTATTTAAGTAGTATATACTTTACGTCATGACCTGTTTAATTTTGTAACAATAATCTGGAGAAAATTTAGCTTTTGATAGTACTTGAAACCATCAGTAAGAAGAAAATATTTCGCGAAAATGGTTTATTTAAAAGACATAACAAACATATGTCACAGTAAATGTTGAGGTTTCTGACTTCTGAATACTTATCTGTTGCTTGCTTTCTTCAGATGCTTTTACTGGAAGATATCATACAACCTGATCAGATCGCCTACAACGAAAGTCTGTGGACGACTGGAATCGTACCTGATATTGCAATGGGTAAATATATCTATTTTCCAATTCCAATTTCAAAACAAAGATGGATGTAGTCCAAACTATCTATTGTCGTTTATATCTTGGTAGTCCTCACGTATCTCCTCTGAAGTTTATCGAATTGAGCTTGTCCTTATATTTGAAACCATCTCACTATCCACATTGCGTTAGAGGCATGCCTCAACGATTTATAATGCAAGCACACTAATTGATGACGTTTTACACACAGAACAAGACGTAGAAACCACATACACCATCCTCCAAAACTCCAGTCCCTCTCTCATGGAGTACCAGGTTGTGAGCGAGACAGATGCTGTAAGAACGGAACAGATACCAATTGGGATACAGCAAGAAACGGTGAGCCAAATCTTTTCACTATGTCTTCATCATCAATTGAGTTGTCAAAAAACAAATTTAACGGAGTCATCTACCTCTTGGAATATTTTGAATCATTTCTTTAAAATAAAGATGAAAAGCAATG
Source organism: Chlamys rubida (assembly GCA_032359455.1). Lineage (NCBI taxonomy): Eukaryota > Metazoa > Mollusca > Bivalvia > Pectinida > Pectinidae > Chlamys > Chlamys rubida. The sequence goes on along the minus strand of JAUMHH010020206.1, from coordinate 4,027 downwards.
AATCTGTATACATTTGAATGATGGCAGATGCACTGATGACATCGTTGAATGTTAAAACAGATATCGATGCATTTCAGTAAAGATAAGGAACGTGTATTTTTTATTAATCAATGTATAGTAATATATATATCTTGAAAACACAGTTGCTACCACGAGTTTACAATTCTGTTACCAAAATATTTATTTGTTCTACTTGGGTACAAATACAGTGTATGGATACACAGAAACTGTTTGAGTGTTCATATTAGCAAAATATAGTATTCTTATTAAAAACAATTTATTTGACTTTTTCAGGTATACACAAGCATTCTGGACCTGTGATGTGACCGCTTACTTTCTGTGATCTTACCGTCCCTAAGTCTTTTCTCCTGATGGCTCCGTGGTTGTGCTGTGCGTTGATATGGGGGGTCCCATACCTTCCTGACGATCTGATTCGCTTCAAAATGGTGTGCAAGACGAATTACTTCCGGTTTAAGTGCTAAAACGATAACCCGTGGTGACTTTACTTATTACTTTGGACCAAATGCATTATGAATGGAACTGTATAGATTCCATGGTGCAATTAACGAATGGCAAGCACAGCAAGTGCAATCTTATGATATCAAGATAAGGCTGTGCCGAGTGTGTCGTATCTGCCGTTTTGAATGCCTTGGTGTGTTTTAGTACCTTGAACATTGTGTAGTTACTTACCTTTAGTAATTAAGTGAAATACTAATTAAATGTTAAAGTAGACCATCCCCATTTAAATATGTTTGTCACCACGAACAAACTAGTCATTATGTAAATAAACATTGTCTGTTCACTACCCAATGTAACGTATGGTAGGTAATGTTTGTATGTGTGTGCGCGCGTGTGTGTGTGATTGTATATATTTTGATCGGTAATGTTTGTATGTGTGATTGTACACAGTACATATGAGCGGTATGTGTGGATCTGCATAGCCGTTGTTTATGTGTTGTAGCACGGACTTAGATAACATCTAATTCCGTGGTTGTAGTTATGGTTATAATTTTCATATTGGTGATGTAATTAACTTCATACAATTCCATGTATAATGCACCATCAACGCAATGGTTATGAGATTATGTATTTTATGTTTAAAAAATAAAAAATAAAACTGAATGTAGTTTTACCCTCTTTTTTTATATATCGGACTTCATTTCAAATGAATTGATTTCACATTTACTACAAAGTTTGTGACCAAATAAATGTATAAAAGTAAAGGATAGCGATATAACTAATTGTTGATGTTATTATGGTGAAATATTTGGGGGTTTTTTGTCCTTAGAAAATATTCCAGAAATCTAATCTAATGTCATTGACACGTGCATTTTACTGACAGAATTATGGTTGTTCGAAATTTGAATGTTTGAAAGTATTGAAAATAGAAATCTAAAAAATGAATGGGTCGAACTCGAGACCTTTACACTGCAAAACCTACACGTCACCAGAGATCTATAAAGCCATGAGTATATACGTCTTAGATTTCACCAATGTTGACATCCAGGAATTATAAATAAGAGACAAGGTGAGTGTCTAATTTACGGCCACAAATCCCATGAATAAAAAATGAACATTATAATGCTAATGAGAAAGATACATAACTTAACAGGGACCTAATTCTGTTCCAGAAAAAAAGTTCTTTTGATTGTTACATAATCTAAATTAAAGGGAGAATACTCAAGTAAATAGCACTTTGAGCTGAACTCTTCTTTGTGATAAAACCTATAGTTGTACTGAACTCTTCTTTGTGATAAAACCTATAGTTGTACTCTTTACCTTTAATAAATGTCTACCACAATTGTCTGTATTAATCGAAAAATTAGTTGTTTAGATTGCTAAATCATCTTATATGTATCCCTTTAATTTAAGTAAAAATCACACTCCGAGCTGAACTCTTCGGGATAAAAGTTAAAGTTGTACTCCATACCTTAAATAAATCAAGTCCCATGCAATCCATTTAACGACACGAGTGTTAAAATGTTAACCCACCGGTTGGTTAAAATCTGGAACTATGTAAGATATGAAGGTTGGGGCCCATTGACGTCGTGCTCATTCCTTGTGGACATCCGCGAAATATAACTTACCAAATGAATGGAGGCTTTAATTTTTCAACTTAGTGGATGGCTTTACGAATACTCATAACTTATTAAGATATATCAATTGCTAAATATCTTGAGAAGAGATTTAAACATTTATAATGTGGTATTATGCGCATCTTACTTAGCAAACCTCTCACCTGAAACGAGTCCCTGCAAGTCGGGTATCATGTATCGTAAGAGGCGAATAATGTGGGAATCCACTGCAGGATTGGGGGTTTGCTTTTGTGCAGTCTAATTGAGGACACAAAAGCTACCAAAATAAATCTGCTGCACCAATTGCAATAGTTAGGATGTTAATATTTCTCTCTACTTCTAACCACCTTTTATTTCCTAGTGCCTTGCTTGGCAATACCTCACGTTTGGCTTTAAAGTTGAGCGTTCGCCCAGGTGAGGAAGGCAATGGGTTCTGTCCCCCAGGCCTGGACATTCCAACGTCCTTAAAATGGTAGTTGTTATTCCCTACTTAACGTTAGCATTAAGGGTAATGGTAACAACTGGTTCACTTGTTGTCAGTATAATGTGACAGGGCAGAATGCTATGCTGGGTGCCTTTGGCATGGTATTTCAGTGAGATAGCACTATAAAGTCGGCATCAGATCCGCGCTTTCACAAGGAGGCAAGTGCACCAACATGCCCTGTCTCCAGCACACATACACGCATCTACAACATACATGGAGACACGTCCTTAAATGACCTTAACCGTTAATAGGACGTTAAACAAAATAGAACCATTCCAAACCACATGAAACGAATTCCTAAGCTTGTCCGAATCATAATTTCTAAAGCAATGGGATGAATACGATGTTACGCTTTTAAGTTGATTCCAAAATTTAAAAAAAAAATACAAAAAAATGCTTTGCTAAAGCTGGTTTCCTCTTTCAAGAAATGAAAACTGATAACTAAAGGTAGATAAACATAAGTCACTCATTGTTGAAACCGTACAAAGGGTCTCCGTCCTTGAAACATCATCATACAGGAAACACTTTAAAAGGTGGAAAGTGTATTTTGTCTGACCGTAAAGTGTGTCACCGCCCCAACGGTTTTCACCACCAAAGTGATATAGAAAAAAAGGTACTGTCACAATGACTAGTTTTATATAGTGGGCTCCGGTAAAGGCAAAACCGCAACTCCAACGGACTACGTGTGTCGTGGGATGCATTTCTTGCCGATGTATACTCTGCAAAAACTATTATAGATAATGGGATCATGCAAGGGGAGTAACTGTAACACAAACTACATTGTTTTTTTCAAGGTAAGGAAGCATAATTATATATTTAAATGAAAGGTCATCAACTAGCAAGAGTAAAATATGTTCATAATTGTTTCTATCAACGTGACTAACACACTGATGGCGTTATAATGTAACCTGAAAATCGGCGATGGAATTTTTCGCATTAAGAGTAACATAAATTATGGATAATTCAGATTCATTTATGTAATAATGTATTTCTGAGTTCATCTGAAAAGTACACATATAAAACAATGTCTTGATAGCACGTGGGTGATCAATCATGCTAATAAAGTTAAACAGAAGAAGGGAGACAACTCTACCATATGATACAACCCCATGTGTGAGGTAGCATGTTACCTTAACCGGTATTCGCCCAGCAATATTTTTGTACTGGAATGCAATATTGCATAGAGACTAGTGACTACTCTGTATATGTAAACACATAGACGTTACAGCATAACACCTTGACCCGTTTTGTAAAGTATTGTTTGTTCATGCTCTTAATTGTTAAGCATTTGCCATATGCAACTTTGGTCACACCCCACCCCTGCAGGTTGGGGATTGCAAATATTGCTGTTACTCTCTTAATACAAATGGATTGGACAACAAGTTATTACAACTTAATAAAGTCCTCTCCTCAATACATATGATAAATATAATGTATAAGTTTTTGGGGAACGGGGGGAGGGTAGGGT
>JAUMHH010020184.1:0-10749 GCA_032359455.1 Chlamys rubida | reverse complement strand
CTTTTAATCACTCTTGCTGGTTCAGATGTTAGCACAAGGGTGGAGGGGTTGGGGTTGGGGGTGTTGGGTGGGGGGGGTTGTGAGTCTTTATGTGGGGGGAAATGGAGTACCAGGAGTTAACCCATGTGGTCAGGCAGGTGACCCCATACCTTTTCACACCCAAACGGGGGAATCAAAACCCTAGCTGTCTTAGTGAAAGGTGAGTGCGTTATTCACTGTGCCACCACCCGACCACCCAGATGCCATAATGATGATACGTCATCCATATTTTCCCCAGTATTAATATGAAGCCAACATCCATAGTTTCAGTTGGGTTAATCTATTACTTGTTTTATATGATGTAACAATGAAATTGCTTTCTGACTTCTCAAAATGTTTGTTATGTAGAATGTTTCTTGGTGGCAATTTTGTAATAAAATACTGTGTACATTAATTTTCACCCAGATAAACTTTCGCCGACCACCTGAAAATTCCACATTTGCCTCGTGTTAATTTCGTCTTTCACATGTAATTGCTATATATGGTATGCTGTGTACTATTATTTGCTTTCATTATAAAATTGCCCTCATTACAGAGGGAAAAAAACATACTTAAAATGCAGTGAACAATTCCCAATATACAGTAGTCTAGTGTGTCTGTATGTAGTTAACACAAAATTAGCAAAACAATTTGAGCTAAATCCACTTGGATATCTGTGATCAATAACTGTACCTGTTTCTGCATGAGAGCCTGAATGGCCTTGATCTCTGTAGCCTGTTTTTCCTGTAGATCTGCCAGCAAGGACACACTGAGTTCCTCCTTCACCTCTGCATCAGTCATATCTGGTCTGTTAGCCTTCAGGTTACGCTCCTCCACTGAAACAGTTATACAGTTTTTAGCTTTTGTTACAGAATAAATACACCAATATCTTCTTATGTCAACTCACATAACAAAGAAGCAAATTTGGTATGAATGCATTCATCTCTTCATGCCCAGCAATTGTATATATGGTTACGGGGTGGGGATCTGAACCATATGCTTACACATGTAACTTACATTCCAGTCTCTGTACCATGGCTTGTGTGAGGATACGTGTCTGATCCCGTCGACTCTCAGCCACCTGTTTGTAGTACTTGTCCCAAACAGCTTTGTTTACCACACTCTCATCGAATCCCAGGGCAATCTGCTGAGATTTCTCTCGCCATTTGGTGCGCTCCTGTTCCAGTTTTGAAAGGTCCATTTTCAAATCCTACCAAAAATACCAAAAAGTGATGACACAGTTATGAACTAGTAACATTGTATCATTTCCCTCTCTTCTCAACTTTGGTCTGGGTTTACAAAAATTCAAAAACTGAAATTCAGTTTTTTGCCTTACCTTTCATTTTGGTAGATGGACATAAAGAATTCTACGTACCTCAGGAGACATCTTAGAAACCTGCTGGCAAGCTTTAGTATCATTTTTAGCTGATGTAAAGAGCTCCATCAGCAAGTCTCTCTCGTCACTTTGTCTCTTGTCCATGAAATCCAAGATAGCTCCCTGGGTTGCACTGCCATCTGTGTGTCAGAGTAGACAAATTAAGGTAAAACCATGGTCTAGGCCATGAGAATTTCCCCCATTTTCAACAAGATGCATTATCTTTTGAAAGGTGGATAAATCCCTGGTATATTTAATTTTAACACAAAGAATGCTTATGACATCAAAAACTACTGAAGGCATATGTTTCTTTCAAATAATCAACACATAAAAATGCTGAATTAAATACTAGTTACAATATGAGGTGGCAATCTTTTGATATCATTTTGTACTCTAGAAATTAAATTAAAAAAAAAAAATGAATATAATGTAAAGTAATTTTTATCTTTCTTGTTAGTATCAGTGTATATTATCTCATGCTTTTGTCATTGATGTTACATGAATAATTACATGATTTGAATGATTTAGTATGATCACACTAACATTAACACAAACAAGTTATGGAATACAGTCATAATTTGACACAAGCAAGTATAAAATCATGCATATTTTGCAATACATTTTTTCACATAGGTTAAATCTTGTGCAAAAAATCACAGTGTCATTGAATTTAATGGTTAGATCATGACAGAGCCCAACACTTCTTCAATGTGTTTAGAATGGTGAAATCATGTTGAATATATCAATGATTAGGTTAAATATCCACACAAAATCACCTGTTCTCTTTGCTAAACCTGCAACCACTGTTAAAAAGATGTAGTATATCATGAATAGTTAACTTCATGGTCAGCATCATACTACCTAATAGAATAACACTATCATCATTGTTATGTGAAAACCCCCAGATTCATTATATTGTCATCTGTAAAAATTACACTATTCAAACATTAACTTTCATGTACCTGCATAATCATAAGTTCAATTAAAATATGGCACCATGTCTGACCCTTGTATTGATACTTGAATCTCTATAAAACTCTATATACATGTATGTATCTCCCATTCATACTGTTAAGGAACAAATTAGCACTAATTTTAGTTGCTTAAATTTAAATGACAAGTTCAGTTTGGAGCGGTGGTTGAGGTGGGGAAAGAATTCCTTCATAAATAATAATTAACACTGAGGATGTCCATATTGGGACATAACCCTTGGTAAGCCTTGGGATTTACACAATGTGATCACCCCATGGGTGGAAATTCCCTTTACTACACCCCTTGCCATAAAAGTATTTTATCCTATCTATCTGTATTACTTACCATTCTGGTCCTTGGCGTCCTGTGTCAGCTCCTGTATTCCCGCAGCCTCGTCATCAGCCTTCAGCCTGTCCTCTAAGTTCTCCTTGTCCTTCTTGTCTAACTTCTTCCTCTTCCTCGCCTCTAACCTCTCCTTGGCAAGAGCCCTCATCCTCTGCCTGTCTGCCTCAATACTGGGGATAACAAGCAAATGTCATATTTAGAATAAATCTGTTTTAATACTCCATGGTAATCTGCTAGTTAGTGGAGAAAGGGTTAATTTATCATCAAATTTAATTTAGAGATTTATATACAAGGTTTATAACATCTTAGGGACATCTTTATATTTTGTGAGATACTGTTCAAATGTACAAATTTTCACTAATCTGGGATGTGATTTATTCAATAGTTCAAACATCTCACAAATATATATTCAGGAATATTGAACAAGGAATATATATGTTATTGTTCTTCTGTTAATTCAAAATTTTTGCAATTAAGTTGTTCACAAAAATCACTCAATTGACTGCCATTCTCACTTCTGTCTCTGTTTTTCCTCTGCCTCGTGTGCCATTGAGAAGATCAGTGCTACAGAATCCAGTTTCTCTTCCTGTTTCATACGATTCTTATCCCTACGTAACTTGGCGACAGCCAGCTGCCTCTCCCTCTCCTGGGCAATTCTGTCCTGTTGATTCCTCAGTGACCTCATCAGGGCATCCTTCTCATCCTCAAACATTGTCTGCAGGTTCTCTAGGACATTCTACAAGAGCAATGACAGCTAACATTGAAAACATGTATACAGTATAGATCCTTAACTTGGAGTATTTCTTGAGAAAGCGTTTCATTTGTTTTTCTTAAAAAGCTTTAAGAAAGTTTGTTGATGTTTTTCCAAAGAAATCTTGTTGGAATTGTTTAGGAGGGCCTACTGATATCTTTTACAAAAGCTTGTGTAAGTTTTGCTGAGAAAGCTTACTGACAGCCTTTAGGAAAGCTTGTTAATTGTTTCTTCATGTGCTAATTCCTGACCAATAGATGTCTAAGGGAGGTAATTTGATAGTATTTATGTGTGTCAATGAATTAAATTTAAAATCTTCCAAAAATATGGAGTCATTGAAAAAAATGTTGATAAAATTTTTAACAATAATCCCTTTCTATGCCAGTACCCTCCAGCACTAAAACTAAGCTGTTTTTATATACCCTTCTTATCGTCTGCTGGATAACCAAACTACTCGGTAGTGAAGCGGACGTAAAACCTATCAATCAATACCCTTCTTCGCTGATTTTTCTTTTCCTCTTCTTCTTCTTCCACAATCTGGTTAAGTGTGTCATCGTCTGTTGAAAGCCCCTGTTCCTCTCTTTCCTTCCTCAGTTCCTCTTTCCTTTCCATCATGTCTTTCTTCTTCTGTTCTTCATCCCTGTCATCCTCCACAAGAAGGGCATTCAGAACTGTAAGGAAACATGTATACCATCCATTACATGGCAGCTATGCCAAGGAAAGCATATCCCCTCAAAACAAGCCATTCAGATTGTTATGTCCCGCCTGTGCCCCGCTTTGACCATCAATGCACATGTCAAGTTTGGTTGGTCTAGCACTTATAGTTTCAGAGAAACTAACTTAAACTCAAACACTTAATGTTGATGGAGATACTGACAAAGTCAATGGACCATGAAAGGTAGGCCACATAACAACATTTGATGCATGGGTTGAGATGTACTACCTGAAGATGCATCTATGGTCTAAGTTTGGTTGGTGTAGCAGTACTAGTTATACTTTCAGTGAAACTAACTTAAAGGAAAAAAAATTAATGTTGGCACCGTCACCTAAAAAGCAACACTTCAGTGTCACTTCAGCTATACTTCGTGGCGGCGAGACAAAAACCTATTTTATTGATATATCAATGATTTTTATAAAGAAAGGGTTTTGCTTGTGAAATATTTGCTGTTGCCTTCATAGTTGAAACTTGTTACCTCAAAGCTAGGTTCTGGACAATCTATTCTAAGACACAGTGACCTTGACCTTTGACCAACCCTACTGAAACAATTATTTGTCTTCAACTTTTTTAGGGAAACACACATTTCAAGTCTGAGCTTCGTGTGATTATCTATTCTGAAGTTTGGAGTAGATTTAAGAAATTGTTTTTGTCAATTACAGTGACGTTGATCCTGTGTGATAGGTTCTTTTTCTGTAAAATTCTTTTTTCAATAACAAATGGCAAAAATCCTTTGATGAACATTCAAAAATCGATAATTCAATGTGTATGTTTGAAATTGCATGTGAATAACATTACACAAAATGTTAGAAATTTACAGCATTGATGAAAATAAATCAATATAGCCTAGCTTATCATGAATGACTTCCCCTTAGGGAGAAAAAGAAAACTAAGGTAAGCTCATGTTTAGGTACATGAAAATAGCTAAACTATTATAAAGTAGTAGTGATAAAACACACCAATCCCAGTAGAAGAAGACCTACTTTCATTGTTTTCTGTGAGATTTCCGTAGAGTTGGTTGGCCTCAGTCAGATTGCCATCCTCCCGTAGTTTTCTCTCTCTCAGCTTCAGCTCTACCAGTTTTTTCTGTTTGTCCTTATCGCTCAGCTTGTTCCATTCATCCTCACCTATCTCTTTGATCAGAGCCTTAAAAAATAATTTAAGACATCTTATAGACAAATTGTCTATTCTGCACTAAGTGTTGAAATATTCTTGTATTTCAATTGATACATCATTCTGTACATTAGTTCTGGTAGGTAACTTCTTCTGCATGTGTAACAAGGTGAAGTCCTGATGATGAACTTTGAAACAAATCTTACTTTCTATTATGGTCCTTTTACTTTTAGATGAATGATGTAGGACAAATATGTTTATTTACAACTATATGGCATTGACAGATGGCATTTGTATCAGCTATGACTGCTTTAGTCTAGTTTACGGACACCAACATTATATGAAGTCACAATAGTAAGGTTGGATACCACTAAACCTCTCGACAGGAAGATAGCTGTTAAGGATATGACAAATTCAGCATGATGTGTGCTTCATGGAATTTGTCATTTACAGTTTGCATCTGTAGTGACTACAAAAGCCAACTGAAAGCAGTTCAATACTGAAAGAAATGACTCGTGCCCTGTCTGTGACTCAAATTCATGAACTACCACTCTATTGACCAATCTTCTTGCCAATACCATACCAGTAGCTCTAATCACTACACCAGTACCACTACCCCAGTAAAGGAAGCTTGGATGCAGTAAAGGTTAATAGCCCCTTATCCTTGAAATAATCAGGATGGCAATTGTCTATTGACAATGCGAGTCACAATTATAATTTTTATACTATCCAACATCCAAACCACCACATACAGGTCAGTTTGATGTCACATCAGGCAAGTTCCAATAATTCATCCCAATTTTACATTCAAATAGTTTTGATCAACCAATGAAATTCCTTTTTATACAACAAAAACTGAAAAATTCTTCATGTATAGGGCTTATTTCGAATTACAAAGCCATCAAAACATCCAAAGGGTTCGACCAGGCCTGGAGCTGATTATCTTCATATAAACAGACATTCTTTCTATTAAATATTATAAGAGATAGAAAAGTTGTAATAAAATGTCTTACAGCCTCAAGTAGTTTTTCCCTCAGTGCATCATACTTCTGCTCCAGGGCATCAACCAGTTGTTTGTCTGGGTCTTCATCAGACTCAGTCTGATCATCAGCCTCTTTCTGAGATTTACCCAGAAGTACGAAAGCTACGTTGTCATGCCAACCCTTCTCTTGTAGCATCCTCTGTACTTGGACAATTTGTTGTAAGGTCTTTGGATCCTGATAGATGTCGAAAAATAATAATTTACAAACTGATACTTGCTAAAATGTATAAATCTTAAAATAGGTTTTATAAATCATACATAATAGAAACTAAAGCAAGATCCTTTGATGTTTGCATACATGTAGTGATATAAATTGTCCAATAAAAATGCTTTCAACAGTCAAATGTAAAACTATTTTTTTTTTTATAGTAAGAATGGTCGATAACTGTATACAATTGTTGAGAAGGAAAGTCTAAGGGTCCATTTACTCTTTACCTTGTTTTGAATATCTGCCAAGAGCAGACGACTCTCGCTGTCTTGTTGTTGCTGGAGATCAGATAAAATGTGAACTTTAACCTCATCTTCAGTAAGGTCATGACCTTCTGACCTCATCTTTTCCATCAAGCTTTCCAGCTCGATACAAGCTGCTTCCTACAAGTTGAAAAGTAGAAACCTCAGTGAACTTATTGTTAACATGGAGAGTAACTTATGTCTGCCTCTCAATACAGGATACGCCAGACATACTTCTTATCAAGAATAGTGAAATCTATGTAAGTTTTAAATGCAACACAATACATTTTCAATAAGGTTAATATAGTACATAAATTTATCATGTTCAATTCAAGAGTTTTTCTACAATAATTCCTTTTCAGGTAATTTGAGTTAGGTTAAGTTATAGGCCCCTTTTGTGTATCAGGTTCAACCAGTTGATCTGAACCAAGGCCTACCTCAGGAATATTCGGCATGTGTATATAGAAACTAAAATGCTGACTATTGCTTGTTTGCATTTATAATTCTTTATAAAATAAGGTCAATCCACATGTAGGTTTTTATATGCGTAATATATTTTCGTTGATGCGTAAAAAAGGACATACTATTCTTGATATATTGTTATTTATTCTCTGAAACTGTGCATTTTTTAGCTCTGTCTGTAGTTCGGTCCAAGTGCGTTCGTTTATCGTGGAATATTTCTGCGCCACCTGAACTGTTTCAACCGGGAAACACGAATGTAACCTAGAATTGAGGTAGCGCAGAAATATTTTGCAATAAACAAATGCACTTGGACAGGAACTGTGTCTAATTTATAGGCAGAGCTAAATATGCTTGGTTTTGGAGTTTTGTGACAAATATACAAAAATATATCAAGAATTATATGTTGTGCTTTGATGCGTCCACTAAATTTGATACCATGTCCTAATATATACATGTGAATCAACCCTATTTTATGCAGAAATAATGTAAACTAGCAATCGTCAGTATTTCAGTTTTTTGTCGGGCACCTCTCGACCCCTTGTTACGCACGCATGTGCTGAATATTCTAGAGGTCAGCCTCAGTTCAGATCTGAGCATGTCTTTTTCTTTTCAGATTCAGTTGGTTGAAATGGTTGAACCAAATATGCAAAAGACCGTATGTTTAGAGATTTTATCAGAGACTTTATCACTTAATATTTTGTGTAGCAGATACTCATTTTTATCATGATCCCCAGGAATTATTGAAACACTTTGTTTCATCGACACCATACAGAATTATTGAAGGAATTCAGATCTGTTCTTGAGTAATTGTCAACCCATAAAATATTTCTTACGTTATTTTTTGATTTATTTATGCTTCAAGATAATGTTTCTTTTTAATTCAACTCAGATAGTTTTCTAAAAATGCAATTAAAAGACAATACAAGATATCTGGTGCAAAGGGAGATAACTCGTACAGTTTGACGTTATCTATTCCATAGAGAGGGGGTAATTGATGAAGTAAATATTTGATTTTTCCTGTGATTTTGTATATACAAGGTTTCCAGAGGTTTTATAACTCAATATATTGTCTCCTGTGGTTTAGTATTCATAAAATGTACTTTATTGATGTTGGAATGGTAACCAATTCAGAGTGTTTATATTTCACTTATTTTCTCAAAAGTCACGAGTTGAGAGAAGATAAAATATCGTTGACACTGATGCAGATTTCAATTAAAATGAGGATGAAAAATAAGCTCAACGTTTAATATATTCTGTGCACCATTATAATTCAAAGAGTGAATTATACATAATTTTCAACATTCTTCCATTCAAAATTTCAACTGTGCAAATTATGCACTCAAATATTTATTTTTTTTGGTCAGAAAGTAAGTGGTATGGCTTGAAACACTCTGTTGAATTTTGGTAGAGTAAGCAGCATTTTCCTTAACAGACAATAAGTAACTGTTAGTTGGGACTTTAGTCACATGTTACTGCATGACTCTGTTAGCAGGAAATTTCCATTTACCTCAATTAGCAGAGCACTGGATTACCGGTAGTTATTTGTAGTCTCCTGTTATATTCCTATTAGGGAGAAGTGAGTTAGTGCTTTTTGATGTTTTCAAAAACCATTCTTGCCAAATGTAAAACAAATTGACTGCCTTAGTAAAATACTTCAGTAATATTTAATGTTTTGGAATGTAATTGATCAGCTGTTATTTACAGTACTGTTTTATTGTACAATAGATAATAGACTGCTACCAATTCATTTGTGGATCATGAAACTTTTCCTATTCTTGAAAAGACCTATTTTCAACAAACATGTAAATAAAATACACTGCATTTGTGTATTGTAAAGTGTAAAGACTGTTTGTTCACTGTAACTTGTAAAGACTATTTGTTCACTGTAACTTGTAAAGACTATTTGTTCACTGTAACTTGTAAAGACTATTTGTTCACTGTAACTTGTAAGGACTATTTGTTCACTGTAACTTGTAAGGACTATTTGTTCACTGTAACTTGTAAGACTATTTTTTCACTGTAACTTGTAAGGACTGTTTGTTCACTGTAACTTGTAAAGACTATTTGTTCACTGTAACTTGTAAAGACTATTTGTTCACTGTAACGTAACTTGTAAAGACTTTTTTTTCACTGTAACTTGTAAGGACAATTTTTTCACTGTAACTTGTAAAGACTGTTTGTTCACTGTAACTTGTAAAGACTGTTTGTTCACTGTAACTTGTAAAGACTATTTGTTCACTGTAACTTGTAAAGACTATGTGTTCACTGTAACTTGTAAAGAGATAATTTGTTCACTGTAACTTGTAAAGAATGTGTTAATATAGTTATTTTAGCGCTCTCATATTTGTGCATATTAATTTTTAACAGATAAGTGCATTGATGAATTATAATTTAACACAATATTTAAAGCATGCAAAGTGCTGAAATATAATTACTGCTGAGTTAAGTACATTGTCTGTAACGGTGATGACTTAATGCTTTTAGTGCACATTTGAACAGGAATCATATTTTTGTTAGGAAACTACACTTCTACAGTAAAACATTGTTCTTACCCAGCGGACATCAGAAATTTTCTTCTATTGCCAAAATGTAACAGAATTTGGTGTACCGGTACTCGAAAAAAATCTTTGTCATGGGATATTGATGCCCGAAAAGTAATTTGTGAGATAGTCATTTACCCGGTATAACTATTACTTGGTGCCCAGAAGAAATGACTTGCATGCCTTCTTATGATTTGATAAACCTGATCAAGTTGGAGTCTACAACTGGAACATATGTATCGTACGTGTCATTCATAGCCAGTCGACTAGCATATCTAAAAAACTATTTTGTCTCAAATTTCTTACTTTTGTTCCGTCCAGTTTGAGGATTAATCCTGCATGATGTGATATTCATTATTTGCAATACTTTTCACATTTGCAAAATTATATTTGATATTTTGTTTTCATTGTTTAAAATTATTTACTTCAATGTGATCTACTTGTATTGCCTTAAACTTTTCTCTAAATGTACCATTTTTAATGTAAAAATCCAAGGTGTGCTCATAATAAGTTTATTTTTATAAATGGGTTTCATTAGTGTTCAAAACAACTTCATCATATCATATATACATCATCATCATAAAGAAAAATGGTGGTATGTTTTATACCTATGCATTACTTCATCCTCTGGGCGTTTAGCCATTTGGTATTTAGCCCTTCCACCCCTAAGTAACTTTAGTAGACTCTGCCATGCATTGATATGGATGAGTCCATTATGGTCTACAGTGGTGAAAGGGTTAAATACTGCTGTTCCTCTCTGTACTTGATCTGTTTTGAGCTTAACATAAAGTAACTGCCTGTCTTGTAATTGTACGTTATTGTGAACAAAATTGTACACAAATGTACCTTTCTTTTCAAATGAGGTCATGAGTCAATAAAAATGTAATTTCATGTATTCCGTCTTTTCGTATTGCAGAGTTATCTGCTCTTGTGAGCAGGTATTGATTGTTACGTCATTTGTTTGTG
>JAUMHH010020173.1:0-10749 GCA_032359455.1 Chlamys rubida | reverse complement strand
TGCATGTTGCCGTTGACGTTTCCTATCGGTTCATACTATATGAAAACATCGCCGTATGCCGCTATTCCAACGCCATTCCGAGAAACAACATACAATACGCATGAACAGCTAGATCCACTGTAAAAAGTTTGCAGAGTGCAACAAAAATGGACTTTGCTTGCACGTTGTTTATAAAAAAAAACTTATTTTTGAAAGACATTTGTTGAGACAGCAAACGTAGCTACTACATTTTTGGCAGTAATATAGTATGTTGTACAGCCCAATTACACAGCTACATGTAATCACAAATTAGCAGGTATAAGGGAGAGGTGTCAAAACTGCTTGTGGCTAATAACTATTAATATTGTTAGTTTGTACAATATACAAGGTTCCTAGGGGCTATGCCGTCATATCATGACCTTAAATTCATGTCAACTTGGAGACAGTTCCGAGATATGACGGGGTAAATTTTGGGAAGCGAATCCATAAATGGTCGTTTAATGTCATGACTACAAATACTTTTTTTCAAAAATGTAAATGTGTGGTGCAATACCTAGCCTAAAAATAATAGAAAAAACACGTGCCTAAATACAGTTTATAACCATATGATCACCATGCTACTTTTGATTTAGTAGCCAGGGCCATCGATATGTGTAAGCCCAGGCGAGGGGTCTGGGGGCCGCCAAAGCCCCCCAACGGAAAATTACTTTTAAGATTTGACGAAGCATTCAAATTGTTATTTTAGTGTCAAATGCGCTGAAATGAAGAACATCACATAACTTATGTTCGCTATAGTGTTTATTTTACACTACACGTTGCCCAGCCAACATGCAATATACAGCTTACAGCTAGAAATGTCTAGATAAAAGACACTTTCCTTTTCTTTTGTGTTATGAAGGTCTGTACTACGTTGTCCGTATTTATAGAAATTTCTCTGTGGACATGTATAAAAGCATTGCTAGCGAGGAAAGACGGTCTTGGTTTGTCTTGGTAATATTCAGTAAAACATATAAAGTGAAACCGACTTCCGCTAAACTATAGTCATATATAGAATCAATTACTATTCTAATCATGATTTTAGACATTGCTTATCAGACGCCTTTTGAGTACGTTAATGAAATCAGCTCATAAAATCAAATGAATTAGCCCCACCTCCCTCAAAACAGAAGGAGAAAAATATATGATTAAAAGTTCTATAAGTTATATAGAGGTTCCCCAACGAGTGATGGTTGATTATCATGTCTATCTAACTCGAGTTTGTTAATTTTCAAATTGTATAAAGACACGAGGTTTACTTTCAAGGGAAACATATGGATTTCCAGATAAAATATGAACATTATGGGAGAAAAAGGATCCCAATCTCGTGATGGTAGAATATCATGTTTATCTAACTCTCGTTAGTTAATTTTAAAAATTGTAAATTGTTTTATATGTATGTATGTATATGTAAATTCTCTGCACTGTAACCAGTTTACGAGAAGAAAACTTTGTCTTTGGCATTTCTCGACGAAGCCTCCTTCGCACTGGGTGTTAAGTGTAAACATGTACCGATTTAACAAGTTAGATAATTATATATACAGAAATAGTACTATACTGTCCCAAGTCATATGACAATGCAGGGTTTATTTGCTATTAATGCACAAGAGCTGTCAAATATCAGTAAATTCATAGAAACACTGGAATATGTTGATATTTGGTTTGTGTTCTTTGAATGTATTGTTGTCCGCCAAGTACAATGAATGCTATACATACATGACCTCTTGTAACATACTTGGTATGTCTGAGAGTTATTAAATTTCTTGAATCTTGTTATTTGTATTTAATATGTTTCACACATGTATGGGCAGTGATCGCTCAGACAGTTTAAAGGTCATGATCATATCAGGTAATTAAATTAGCAACGGATTATGAGGCATTTATTTCTACCTCAAGGAAGTGGAATATTTTATTTCTTGATTATTTGTGGTCAACTGCATCTATTCCATATTATTTTGCGATCCATGTCACAAAATGCTTTACAACGTTTAATGCTTAGAAAAATCAGCAGGAGATATAATGAGTGGGATTATGTGCCCCTGATACCGCTGTATACCGGTGGAGTTGTGGAGTCGCTAGTGAGCATGTTGATGATCACTTCCATTATGGGATTTGCCTACAATGTTTCCCTGTCGGCGGTATCCGAGCATAAATGTCGGCACATGACGACAGGAACTATTTGGGAAATCATTTCATTGAAACTGTCGCAGAGTTAGTAAAATACAATCAACACAATTCAATTTAGAAATTACAAGTCCAGCGCGTGGCTTAGAAATCGACATTTATTAATGTACGCGTGCGCGCCTTTATTTGATAAAGCTGCACAAATCGAGATGACATGGGTACTTAAGTGAAAATGGAAATTTTATTAATTCGATGATTGTCGTAAATTATGTTTTCACTAAAACCAATAACTAGACTCGTTCCATTCTACGGCCGTATTTAATTGTTCATGTTTTAATTTGGTAATAGAGCACGTACGCGGTGATGCCATAAAGAGTGGAGAGGCCGTGATTTGTTGGAATCCCCGGACTCCGCTCGTCACTAACCGTCATAACGGGACGCTGTTAGGATGTTAATTAAATCAGTGGGTTCGACTGTTAGCCTCCTTTGATATACGGTGGCTCTAATCAAACGATATCGATCGCGGGAAGAGATGTGTAGACATCAAATAATACGTCATTGTGATATGCACTTTTGCGGCCGTTCAAAGCGGAATGTACACACAAATGGTAGTGACGCTGTAAGTTTGCCAAACAAATAGTCCCGAACGCGATACTGTTGAAGAATAGCTTCAAGAACTACTTGAGGTTGGATGACAAATGAAAGTGATGCGACAAAGAAACAGCTTGAATGGTAGGGACTGTGTAAGTTTGTAGAACAAGTAAGAACGCGATAAGATTGAGCAGAGACATATATATTACATAATAATACACGTCTCTGGATTGAGGAACAAAACCCAAGAACGAGTGGAAATTGCTAGACAAAATCGAAGTGATGCAACAAACAAACAAATGGTAGGGACATGTTGAGGTTACCCAAATAATGGAGTGGGAGGGGTGTTGTTCAAGGGGACGACAACCCCCTGGTCAGAGTCTAGAAGCAAAGCATCGGTAGGGGTATAGTTTTCGTTTTAACATCTTTGCTCGTCCGTCCTTGATGACAGATTGGGAGTATGTATGATAAAACATAAAGCGGAGTCCGGATTTAATGTCGAATACTTAATCACATGAATTAAATTTAACATTTAAGGTCAGGCGACACCTAGAGTGGGCTATACATGGTTAAAACACTTGTCTAAGCCAAAATATATATTTCATTTCTGCAGGTAACAACTATTTCCATGACTCGATGTCTGCTGTCAGAAGCAATTTGAAAACATTAGAATTAATCACTGGGCAAAGCCAATGTTATGTTATCGTTCTTTGTGGTCTCGTTTGGTTCCAAACACACTTGAGAGAAGTATTTTTCCAATAGGCGAAACAGCCATTTTGCGGGAGCAATATCGTGCTTTCTAATGTTATCAGTCTCCCCAAACGGCAACCATTCGGGAATTTCCGCCAAAATTTGAATTTGACGTCACGTCATGATTGGTACAATGAAGTATTGGAAGTAAGAAACCTGTACAATGACAGACAACCTAATAATACAGTGACGTATAAGTTAATTACGTTGTTGACGCAATAGCAGAAACGACTCGATATATACCGTGCAATACATTGACATTTATAATCATGGTTTTCGTTTGATACGATAACATACATTATTGTACAGACCATAACATACACAATGATACGGTGTTATTTCGTTGATTCGTTAAACCGAAAGTTTGTTCAATACTTATTTCCGTGAGGCGCTATCAGTGGCTGACTGGCTCTTGGCTGTAAACATTCTTCCGCTGATCAAAGTGACAATCGGATAACGTCACATATCTAACTGAGGTGACGTCACGTTTCATACCGTCAGACCTAAGGATACAGATCATTATGAACAAAAACGTTTTGCTTTGCACTATTTTGTCATGCGCAGTGACTGGTAGAACGTTTGTATGAGGATTGTAATGTCTGTTAATTTGATATTTCAAAGAGTCAATTGTGACGTCATGCAGACTACAAATGTTACGTCGTCAAAAATGTCGTTTTGAAGATTTCCCATTCGTTGAAAATACTATATATTGCGCGATAAATAAATAAATTGTTGGCATCATGGTAAAAATGGAATAAATTCGTTTACATTTGATATGAATATCGTTTTGGTGGTATCGCAAATTTCGTTATAAACGTTATACGCAATCTGAACGTATTGATTTCCTTCTTTAATCAGAACATGAATAGTAAATGGAAGGACATCACTCATGGCCCTGTAGAGTCGTACTTTTGGAAGTCTGTATATGTGTCATCAACACCGACGAATTTCTTTCTAAACGAAATCATCTTTCATGCATGTCATCGATAACGGATATGTCAATTTACAGTTCATATTGAATTGATGCGGATTCAATTAGGGGGATAAAATGGGTTGTATGTCTCATTCGAATGTATTGTCGGGCACTGAATACCATGTCAAAAGCAAGTTCAGTTTTATCATTGAATCAGCCACAGCTGAATATTATTTCAACGAAACCGGAAAGTCGATAACTTAGGAGACCGACAGCGGCTGGTATTGCGTAGAAACTACTCCTTTATAATAACTACAAAAGATTCACCCATTTTGACCGTTTGTAGTAATTCTGTTGTTTCTTCACCTAACATCATCTTTCAAATAATGTGTAACACGAAACGCTCGTGTAAAATCGATGCGCACGCCCTTTTGCCACGATCGTTCATTACTGTACTGTTGTATAGCTAAAGACACGACAACTTTGGGACACTCCTTTATTTGTAATTTAATTTTGGCTATTCCCAAACGATAGTCTTTTCATGTTATGTCGTATAACCCAAAGAATAAACAACACGAAAAGTGATGACGTCGTACACTGCATTGTTTGACGTGGTGATTGGTTGAAGTTGCTCGGCGATGAGATGACAGCACAACATCGTGTATCGTGCAGAATTATCTTGTATTTATCAGAAATAATTATGTACTCGTTAACAATTAACTAAACTGTGTTGTCTGTCTTTTTTAATCAAATCATGAGGAATAACCATGATTATTTTTTTGGGTTATACCGTATATACTTATAAAAGGAACTGAGTGCATTTTGTGCTTAAACCGTAGCGTGGATTCCCCTATATACGGTACAACACCAAAAATCATGATTATTCCTACTTAGACTGCAGGTATAACTAAGAGTAAACAGTGTAGACTTGTTGTCTCCCTCAAGGAAACGAACCTTCTCACAAAAATATAGAAATGTCATGTTGAAGAACGATTTTGATTGAATTGAT
Organism: Chlamys rubida; assembly: GCA_032359455.1. NCBI lineage: Eukaryota > Metazoa > Mollusca > Bivalvia > Pectinida > Pectinidae > Chlamys > Chlamys rubida. The sequence continues at coordinate 5,347 of JAUMHH010020173.1, read as the reverse complement.
AGTGTTTTTATGACATACCTCCTGCGTAGTCTGATCATCATCCGAGCAATACTAACCTTATACTCTCTAAACCCCTGCTGGTACGTATAGATATGCTGACATACGAGTACTGTGCACGTGAGAGCTGACTCGGTGTGAAGTTTTACCCCCGGGGTATATGTACAAGGATACACGACATACGATATTAAGGTTACTTATATAAGGTTGTGGTGTTTTTCTTAACATATAGCAATTCTTTAGATTATTTCAAGTAAGCGTTTGACCTTTCATCATTGTTAGACGAGGAATTAGAAATCCATTGTATTATTCCTTGAATTTCATTGTGATTTGGGCTCCTGTCTCGGGTCTATCTGACGACATTTGATATACTGTTTGTTTGTTGTTAATTTTAAGGCTTTTCCCTGAAGAAAACAACAACATTGAATGTGAGATTTTGTTATATTAGCACCCATCGAAAACTAGTGCATGCACTTCTATATGATCCTTCAGCGTCTTTGGTGTCTGAGATTGTACATCTGCAGCTTATTCTGTTCCAAAACAGAATTACGGACTTGCCCTGAACAGGAAGGATTCACTTGGAACCCAGTCTATCACAAGGTTCCTTGGGAGTAACACGAGGACGAGAGATAGCAGTAAGCGTGTTGCGTGTTGCTGTATGTTGTGTCAAACGTTAAGATGTCGTAGTCCGGTACGAGTAGCATTATCATTCTGACCGTTGTCAGTGGTGACCCGAGGGCAAGGTAGCACACATGGAATATGTGTACTGAAACATTTATATAATGTTGGTTTGTTGTAATAATTTACCTGTAAACAGTCGAAAACATAGAGCATGTCAAAGAGGACAGATGTAATGGGAAACCCGCCCAAAGAGCATCTGTCGTAGACCTGGAAAGGTTAATCAGCAGTGCACGTAAAAGTAGAATGAAAAGCGTGTATTATTTATTCCTGTTACGATGTCCATCTAAATAAAGAAAAAATAACCATTCAAAATTGGCTCAATTATGTAACCGCAATCGGATTATGAATTTATATTAACCTTTTTGTTCTAATGTTCAACTGAAAACAACGATCTCAGTAAATTAACACTACAGTTAGCGACGTTATGCCAAGCATTTTAGTGTGTAGATGTAAAAAGGCGGATACTACGGATGACCCGCCTCGCCAAGTGTGTCAGCAAAAATCAACATCAGCCATCATTCCATCCAGCTCCGCGAGCTTTCCAAGGCTGTTACTAGAAACAGCTCGATATTGAATTTCGTGACTTGGTGTAAAAAGCACTTAATGCTTCGCACCTATCCAAGGCTAAAAAAGTGAAAGCGTTTTATTTAAAAGTAATATCTGTCAGAGCAGGGCAAGAAGGGACATAACTCTTGTTGACTCAATAGCATGTCAGAGAACACAATTGCCTCGTATATCTTTTTTTCAAATTCTTTTTCGTGTATTTAATTGATTAACCTATTCCTGAAATTGCTGGAAAGTTCAGTCTAGTGCAATGTTCCAGACATCATTTCGTTTCCGTTCTCCCGGCTGATGCGGTGTCGAGTATCCGCTTCCCCCTCCTCCGCCTCTTCCTTCCTCCTCAATTTCCCCCTCTCAGATTTGTTGGGAACATGCTCCCTATGAGCTTTTGATGCCAGTAAGTGTATTCCGTATGTAAAGCTTCACTCTTCATTTAAAAGACAATAATTGTCAATGGTAATTGTAAAAGGAAAATTCGTTGAATTAGTTCTTCCTTTAGAATGTTGTATATAGAAATGCCTCAACCAATCAAAATTGAAAAAAGAAGATATTTTATCTCACCAGTACCCGTAAATCTCCACCCATGTGCGAAATTAGCCAGGCTTTTGATATTTAACCTCAATAAAAATTTCGTGATAACTCGTACAGAAAGATGATTTGATATGGGCATTGACATATATATGTAAGCTTTCCCAAATTTGACTGGAATCCACCACTATTTAGAGAACTTTTTGTTCAAAACGAGGCCAATCAACATGATAGACGTACCCACAACCTGATTGTGACATACATAGATTCTCCTTATCTTTGGATTTGGTCTGATTAATACCACTAAGGACTTATTATACCATTAAAGTATGGTTATGAGGGATATAGCAAGTTTCTGGTTCCCCGCGACCAGGGCTATTTCCCGGAAGCCGAGGGGAAAAGGCCTGGTCAAGGGGAACCAGAAACTTGCTATATCCCGAAATATCCATACTTTAACTGTTTTATTATATAATTATTGATACAAAAACATCAATCTGACAATAAACAATAAAAACATGATAAACAGTAAAATAGAATATTTATTTTTAACAGCATTAAAATAAACAAATTGCAGACTACAGTACATTAATATCACTTGGCCCCGCCTTCCTCGCCGCTGATTGGTCGATAACTCGATCAAGCCACGCCCATCCTTGGAACTAATTCACTGGATCTTAGTTCTCCCAACTAACGCACCCTTTTTGTGAGCTAATTCCCTAATGTGGTATTTCAGGGAAAAAAAACAATTCTATGATATTACTTTCACATAGTGTAAAATAAGTAGAGGTATAAAACCATTTAGCTGAAATCCATAAACATCTAGGAAAGTTATTTTCAGGAAAGCAATGTGTAACAGACGGGGGATGGCTTAACTGAAAACAACACCCCTCTCAGGTTTTCTTTGAAACACAGGGCAGAAGCAATGTTAAATGTCATGTGAGTCTATAGGTCTTGCGGATAAATAATAATTGTCTTTATATAGGTGATAACCATCAGAATTACTAAACACTCCCTCCCTCGCGGGACTAATTCACTCCCCTCCCCCGCGAGAACAATTAACTACCCCCTCCCCCGCGGGAATAATTCACTTCCCTCTCCCGCGGGACTATTCACTTCTCTCCCCCGCGGTACTATTCACTCCCCTCCCCCGCGGGACTAATCCACTTCCCTCCCCCGCGTGAATATTCACTTCCCTCCCCCGCGGGACTATTCACTTCCCTCCCCTGCGGGACTATTCACTTCCCTCCCCCGCGAGACTATTCACTTCCTCCCTCGCGGGACTATTCACTTCCTTTCCCTCCGGACTAATTCACTCCCTTCCACGCGGGACTCACCTCCCTCCCCCGAGGTACTTCCCCTTTATTTATGACATAGATGTTGATTACTACTCGGCAAGAATAAGTCATATTCAACATGCTGAGAAAAGCATGCAATGCATGTGCTCCCTGACGATGGAGTACGAGGTAGATATAGATACAGGTGTATGTTGTCACCCCCATCATTGCCTCCGGGTCACCGAACCGGGAATTCACGGCGAAAATAAGTCAATTATTTATCTAATTACGGTGCTTTGTATGTGTTAAATATCAAGTACAGTTTGTTAAACTGGGGACGGTTTAGCTGTGAAGCCTATCAGAACAGTACTGGGGAAATTAAGAGTTCTCACTCCAGGAAATATTTATAACCGTGTTTTCCTCACAGTTGGTATTACAACAAAACAGCTGCTATTATTTTTACAAAATCCTAGACCAATCAAAGCTACTTCGAGACGCCCACCTTTCCTAAATGATGGAAGCCATACCTTGCTCTCCATTGGCTACTTAGTGTGTGTATTCCTTGTTATAAAGTATACAAATCACATGATCACATCACTTATTCACCCCCTTGTCAATATCAGTGTGACGCCAATAGCAATCACGTCTTTGAGGTGAGGTCAGAGTTCATTGGGACGTCAGGTTAATGAGCATGTGGTTATTACAGTCTTGTTTTATTCCGGTAATGGGAAATAAAACATACACCGTAATAATGTACTGTATTTCGACTTACTTTAGCTACTTAAAATTGCGGACTTCGTCATAAATTGGCGCTAAATTATAGCGACTTTAATATTGTTGATCTACAAAATGATCTATTTCCTCAGCTCGTTGTGGGGGCTTGTTGAGACCTGATGATCTTTTAGGTAGAAAAGCTTATCGTTAACGAGCTTTTATGATTAAATTAATTTGCCAATTATACAAACGTCAATACATGGATTTTGGATCGGGTAAAGTACATGCAGACATGCGTTATCGGAATTCCATAAATAAGACGGTATAAACCTATTTCTGTACAAATTTCCTTACGGCTTTCATCAAGTATGTTATTTTGATACCATTTCCATACGCTACAGACTGAGTTTATCTTCCGATAACATGTTCACTAATAGCAATAACACAGGGACACTGAATCGATGTAGAGCTACAGTCTGTGCTACTGTCAAAATGGCTCAATTACGATGTTTTGGGATGTTTTCTTTTTCAATTTTACTTTTAAAAACTAAAATTGGTTATCTTGTAAGTGTCTGGCACGTTTTGACAGACATAGAATGCTCGCCTCGTCCTTCCGGGACCGAGAATTCACGGAATGTACAGGAAGAGAATCTGAGCGGTATCACGTTCGTCGCCAGTACCGGAGAGGAGCACCTGTAAGTTGTACTGGTAGTAATGATGTAGGGTTTTTCTGCCTATTTTGTTGAGAAAATTCGCGTTCGTACCACGGTTGTTGATTTGAAAGAATTTAATCTAATTGTCCGTACCTGTACCGTGTATTTTTTTGTATTTTGCTCCGCCCTGCATTAATGTTGTCTGTGTCCGTCTTTACATACACTATAGTTGGTGTATGCACGTCCGTCCATCCGTACGTAATTGTTGTATATTCGTCCGTTAATAGAAGTTGTGTGTGTATATGTCCTTACATAGTTGTATGTGCGTCCGTTCTTCATTGGTGTGTGTACGTCCGTCTATATTGGAGACACGGTAGTCCAGTGGTAGGACGCAGGGCTCGTGACCAAAGGGTTGCGGGTTCGAGTCACGGCACGGCACTGTGTTGTATCCTTGAGCAAGATACTTTACTCCACTTGTTCCAGTCTACTCAACTGTAAATGAGTACGTGGTTGGGCAGTGCTAGAATTGTTGAATGCTAGCTGTGAGCGCCGAAATGGCAGCTCTGGCTGTATGCTCCCCAGGGAGTTCAGAAATATATTGGCTGGTTACAAAAACCCCATAATCACGGATAATAATTTGTGAACCGCATTGAGACGACCTACGAACTAGGTTGTGATAAAGCGGTATATATATAAGAATCTCGAATTATTATTATCCATTATTATGAATTTCGTCTTTTTGGATTCCTTAAATAGTAGGTGTAAATGTGACATAATATGCACACATTTTTAATCTGATCCATGTATGATCGATCATGTACCGATTGACATGAAGTAGCATACTTTTGCCATTTAGGAAATTGATCCTCCTGTGAAACAAATACCCGCCTTATAAGTCTCCATCCTTTTGTTAGATACTTGATATAAGTTATTTAATTG
>JAUMHH010020162.1:0-10749 GCA_032359455.1 Chlamys rubida | reverse complement strand
ACTCTAGTTTAATGGTTGAGTCATAAACTCTAATGTCATGATCAAGTTTTACTCTAGTTTAATGGTTGAGTCATAAACTCTAATGTCATGATCAAGTTTTACTCTAGTTTAATGGTTGAGTCATAAACTCTAATGTCATGATCAAGTTTTACTCTAGTTTAATGGTTGAGTCATAAAGTAATGTTGTTTTCTTTCCCTAAACAGTAGTTTGGACTTCCTAAAGGTAACTATATAACTATATATTAGCCCACCTTGGGTATTACTGGAAGGGTTATTAGGTTGATAACTTTGTCTTCTAATTTGTCTGTGTGTCACTTTGTCCAGGGCATAACTTGTTTACTCTGCCACCTGCAATTGCCAAATTTTGCATACATGTACCTCTTAGGATTGCAGAGAGTTTCGTACTGAGATTGGTTTTGTGCTTCGTTTTATACAAAGTTATGGCCCTCTGTTCGTTAGAGTATCGTCCAAAGCACCACTTCATTGCTATTGCACCCATGTACCATTAACTTGCTAAACTTGTGTGTCTTTGATTACCAGGTATATTCTTCATTGTCGAATCCGGGGTAACAATACTATAACGGCTACATAAAGCAGGGACTACAGATTGCTGGGGTAACAATACTATAACGGCGGTTACAATACTATAACAGCTACATAAAGCAAGGACTACAGATTGCTGGGGTAACAATACTATCACGGCGGTTACAATACTATAACGGCTACATAAAGCAGGGACTACAGATTGCTGGGAATACATCGGCGGTTTAATCATATTCTGATAGTTGAGTCATTGGTCCATTAAACTGTAGCGGAACAGGACTGGGTCGATCGTCAGCGACCAGGTAGATAAATTGGTCACAGCTTCTGTCTAGAGTTTAGAGGGCCCCAGGTTCAAACCCCAGGCTGGCCGTGCATTTTTCTGCTCCTAACAGTACTACATTTGGCGCCCAACGAAATATGCCCACAGAAGGTGGTATAGGGTCTCGTGTGTCTTCAGGGTCGAAGACTTTGTTAAAGGAGGGAGGAATGTAGCGGAACTGGACTGGGTAGATTGCCAGCAACCAGGTAGTTCAATTGGTAAGGACGTCTGTCTAGAGTTCTGAGGGTCCCAGGTTCGAACCCCTGTCTGGTTGTGCATTTTTCTGCTCCTACTACATAACTGATGATTTCTAATTGTGGAGTCTTGCTTCAAAAATCTAGGTTGATTAGAAAACAGTTATTTTAAAATAAAGCTTTTTCAATGATTCTTTTTGCAGTCGCTGCCGTCTCCTTCTGGTCGACGAGGAAAAGATTCTCCGTCCATCGAAGTGGCATCACAGTCCCGATTTGATGTAAGTTTACCTCCGTTTATGTGACTATACTTAACGTGTTGTTTATTTGTCTCGGTTGGGTGATGAGTGTTTTGTGGTGACATGAAAGGGCTAGGTGGTGTGTTTCAATAAATTATGTGGAAACGAGGAAAGATGAGAAACCACCATTAAAATATATAAATCCAGAACTTACGCCAGACATTTATTTCCCTTACACCAATCAACGGACAAGGGTTGATCACGGTGTTCCGTCAACAAAAATCTCAGAAGCATGGAGCATAGTTATTATACCTTGTTTGACCATGCTTAACCACAGTCCACGACAATACTGTAGTTTTGCCATTACTAGACACGACAATACTGTAGTTTTGACATTACTAGAACATTTTCTTCTACCACTTGCCTTAACATCATTATATTAGAATTTAAAAAAAAAAACTTGACAGAACTATTTCTTACCTGATCTTACCCTAAGTTTTTGGATGACTTCGCGATTCCGAAATTATTGCCCTGCAGTCTCCAATATAATGTTGGATGCATTGCGAGACTATTTGATAGTTTTTGTTAAAATAATTTGATGCAGATTATAAGACTCTTTAATATGTACCGGAGGTGAATAGAGAATTCCTCCCGAGGGGATCATAACTTGGAGTAAAACCCGAGGCTTCAACATCATATATTGGAAAGTAATGAGAAAGTGAAGTGATGAGAAAAAAGAACTCTTTCTTACATATTTATTGAAGATTGGGGAATTCTAGCCACAAGGTTCAGCACAGGACCCTTCCTGATAATCAGTTACAGTGTACTTCTATTTTCCCTAACTTTATGCATTATTTTATAAGTTTATGCTTTGCTTCAAAATTATAAAAGAAAAATAGAAGCAGTCCCAAAAACACTTCAAACTTCTATATTTTCAACTTTAATTTTCTGTCTGTTTTTTTATAGTAAAGGAATTGTGTGAATTTAAATTGTAGACCAATGTATAATTAAGATAAATAATATAAAGTACGACTAAGATATACCTGGTATATAAATAAATAGATCTCTAATACATGTGTAGATGAAAAAAAATCCAAAATATAAATAGTCAAAGGAATAAATAAGATTAACAGACCATGTATATATTCATTAAATTGTCAAAGATATAAATAAGAAAGACTTTGTATAAATAAGAATATTACAGAGGTATACATAGGATATAGACCTGTTATAAATAAAATAACTAGCTTTAACTTTTAAGTAAGGTAAATAGTCTAATGTACACATAAGAAAATGATATGCAAAAGGGACACATTTTTTTTATACTGAATTGAGACCAAATTAAAAAAATGTGTCTGCTAACCCTATACCTTCCCTAGATTTTTGTGGTTTTTTATTGGCATTTATTGATATGCACCGTTAATATCATAACTCATGCTCTATATAAGCAAAGTAAAAAAAAAAATCAAAAATCAAAAATAATAGCCAACCTACCTACCCTGTTTTTTCTGAGGGTGATAGGGGAAACAAAAGCATTGTTTTTGTCTAACCCCACAAAAATCTTAAAAAGACCAAAGTATAAATAAAATAAATAGTTCTATCATAATTAAGATTCATATTGCAATTATGTTTTCATTCAGTGTTCTGTTTCAAAGACCCCACAAATGCAAATAGAACATATTTGTGTTGCCAGATGTCTCCATTTTTTTTGTAGATTTTCCAAAAAACAGAAATGATAAAAAAAAGTTCTTAAGTTTCTAAGTAGAAAATTAAATCACGATATAGGTCTAATAACTTTATGTTAAATCACGATATAGGTCTAATAACTGTAAGTTAAATCACGATATAGGTCTAAAACTGTAAGTTAAATCACGATATAGGTCTAATAACTGTAAGTTAAATCACGATATAGGTCTAATAACTTTAAGTTAAATCACGATATAGGTCTAATAACTTTAAATTAAATCACGATATAGGTCTAATAACTTTAAGATCTTGAATGGGGAGTTCTAGGAAATGCATTTTCCAATGTTTTAAAGCTCAGAAGATCATAAACTTACATTTATGTTGACATGTGGTTGTCAATCTCCAGATAGACACTGATATAGTGAAGTTTGGAAAATACTTTTGGATCAAATTTACTGTACGTTTAGGTCACATAATTGTGCATATATTAATGTAACTATGGGATATTTTTAATTTCATTTGACATTGAAAATAGGAAAGAGGGCCTCAACAAATTTTCGACTATTTTGTATGCTTCTTTTGATATTGTTTTTTCATAATTAATTCATTTCTTTCAAAATTTACTTCTTTGTTCAGAAACAATCATGTTCAGTAATTTCCCACTGTTGTTTAACAGTTGAAATAATCCTCCCATAATTACGAATATCTATTAATAGTGCGTGATATCATATCATGATTTATTTAATTGTTTAGCCAAAGCACCATTATAGGTCATCAGTAAATTGGAGCTACAAAGGGTAGCTACACTTTACCTCTCCCATCCACCAATAATACCCATCCTACTCCATATCTCAACCTCTCTAATCTCGAATCCAATTACGTTTCAACTTTTTTCATGTGCCCCTGGTTGAGCTGGTTTTTGTGTGTTGATGCCACTTAACTTGTGGAGCAGGTGCTTTCAGTGGCCACTACGCAGCAAATTAAGTCAGCTCAATTTTTTTAATTCGACAGTTCTCAATTATTTCCAGGTTTATAAGGTGTAGCATATGTACCGTGGTCATGTATTGGAAATATTCGTTTCTTAAACCATTAAATTGAGATAAAGATTTTCGAAGGTTTTCCCTTTACATATCAATTATTGAACAGAACATTTATAGCGTATTGTTTAATGGGTGTCGGCCCATCCAGATAGGGAAGTAGCCAAACTAGGCTCTTCAGGGGACCATCATGTCGGATCCTAGAATTTGAGGAAAAGTCAAATTGTCACATTAAATAGTGGGTATAGACTTGGTCGCAGATGCGACTTGGTATGTGTGGAGTGATATAAGTGACCAAGAGAGTCTTGCCAGCATTTTGTTCAAATTACACAATTCAATTCTTATCTGCCGTACTTTTTATCTGTCGCTGTCTTGATGGGAAAAAAGTCTACAGGGATTTGTGCCGTGGACAGAAGGCCAATTATTCTCTGATTACATTTCAAGTTACTGTCGGAGGACATGTTCCCCGAGTAAGTGGTGGGAAATTTTCTGTGGAATAATCTTACCTAAATCAAGATGTGGATTATTTTGTCTTTAAAAATTAATATGAACTTTTGGGACAATCAGACTTTATTAAACATGTAGATTGTTTTGTCTTTGAAAAATTGATATTATTTTTTCATGTTAAGTATATTGATAGTATTTTTTATTAGAGTTACAACGTAGGAATATAAGCATGCAGAAAAATTAGGCTCACAATTGTGTATCTAGTTAGCAGAAGATTTGGAAGAAAAATATTATAATACATTTAAATAAAAAACATTTTTTTGCTAGTTAAGTTTTACTTTTAAAAGAAATAAATTAACAATATATGTTCAAAAGTTTTCATAATTACCAAACATGATTATTTCTTTGAATGAAAATCATAAAGGTTTAAAAATATTGAAATGAAAATTTTTTATTCGGGGGGGAAAGAAAGGTAGAAAATGATAATTATTCATTTAGTAACTAAAAGTATGATCAATTACAGCCTTGGCCAGATTTGAAAAATAGGCAAGATCAAAATTTTTCATTTTACAATATTATTCAAATACATGAATCTATAAATTTAAACAAAATTTCAGCTTCTTTTCACCTATTTGAATTTTGTTTAATGAAACACGTGTTGTATAGCTGAGCCATCTCCTACAGTACTGTAAACCTGCCTGTTTACCAGACACGAGAACCTGTTGTTCGTTTGTCAATTACTTTCTTTTTATCACTTAATAAAACAAGTGTTGAATGAGGGGTGGGGGTTAAATAAAGTGTCCTCGGGTAGGAGGTGTGCAATAGAGTGCACTGTTAATTCGATATGCTCACTCAACTACGGCGGTAGAGCTCACCGCAAAATAATCACACGTTACCGTATACAGCCAATGTCCCTCTGAGAAAGTAATAATTATTTCGAGAAATTTACCAGGTGCGAAAGTAGGAATGTCTATAAGATTACCAGGACGGTTGGCTGACAATAGGGTGATTGAGAATTATTTATTGAAAAGCGACATGTGTTTGATAGGGTAAATATACCCTGTATATTGTATTGTAAGTGTGTTTGTTTTTTCGTTGAGATAATTACAGACTGGTAGACTGATGTAATTTCAAAACACTGGGCCGTGAGACGGACTTGTTTGACCACAGCACAACCCTCAATTCCATGTTTAATCTAGCAATTAGTGTTTTCATTTTTTCCCTGTATAACACCTCATTACAACTTATTGGCAAAAAATATTTGCAATTTTTTTTTGTCTATTGAATTCTGTCACAATAATAGATAATCATTTACTGTTTTTCACAGAGGGAACATAGGGGTATAACAATCTCAGAACTGTTGGAGTTTAATCTTAAATTGTCAGAATTTATCACAAAAGTTTGACATAGATTTAGTAAAAAGGAACTTGTTTTAAGAAATAAAAAGATTTTTTTTTTTTTTTTTTTTTACTGAAGAATATTTTGTTCCCCCCTGGTGAAGTTTTGGAGACATGACAGCAGATGATTAGTAGACTGGGCCAGTAATGTGTCTGTGTACGGTGGTAATTTAGTGCTTGCTCACGATTGATTGTGGAGTTAATTTCTACAGCTAGCACACAAAAATCTCTTAATTTGGGAGAAAAATTGACAAAACGCTGCTCTACGTTGAGGTCATGTTGCAGTCCATTGTTGAGGCGTCCACTGAATTGATAATGTTAGTAGAAATTCAGGCAGAATACTCGAACTGTTTGTACAAAGGGGATAAAGCCTGTCAGACAAAATGAAAGTTTTACGCTGACCAAAGATAATCTGCTGTTACACACTGCGGTCAGGATCTGATCACGGATGAAGCTTGGCCCTGAAGAAGAAAGCGAGAAATTGTGAGCGTGTTGTCCCGTTGTTGAGCGACATCAAATACCCGCGGTGTTATCACTAAATAGGATTAGGTGTTAAGTAGCGGCATGAGTGGGCCCCAAAGTTTTTCTTCATTACAGATTAGATGCATTACAGGCTCGACCAAGTAGTCAAATGGGGGAGCTGATAATTTCATAATCAAGAAATATGCCCGTCTAAGTGACATTAAACGAAAGTGATCAGCTTCAAATCTACTGATAAATTGTCGTCAATAATGACAAAGTAATTTGCTCTATCAGCCTACGTTTCAAGGTAATTAGTTGGGTTTGGACAGGGAATACGCCAAGATTTGTCTTCATTCTCCATCATAATTGACTTGTATAGTTACATCAACGTGGTAAGTACACAAATAAAGTGTGATAACTCCCCTCGGATTAGACGATACAACATTAAAGGGTTTCAACCGCCATATACTATGTCAAATAAAATTCCACAAAGCTTATTCTCCTATCTTTTGATACAAAATTGAATTACTCATGAATTAAGTGAAATAAATAAAAGTACCTTTACTCGGTGGAAAAAGATATATGAAATTCTCGCTGCTGGTAGGACAGGGATTGTCACGTCTTCTCAACTTAATGGAAATAAAAGTACCTTTGCACTTTCTGATTGAGATTTAAAAAGTTTGAACTTGAGCTGTTATGCAAAAGGAAAAAAATGTGAACATTTGAAACGATTTCTCAAGTAGAGATTTATTAAAGTGCATTTGCATTTATTTTTGGCTTTGAGATCAATTTTCAGGTGTATTTTACCAAATCAGTTTCTTTTTCTAATTTACAAAGTTCAAGATTATGAATAGCACTGTACTGCAGTGTTTGTGAGACTGATTGATATTACAGGTCTGATTCAGTTAACCTGGTGAATGGCTCAGAATTGATTAATACCCATTTAGTAGTATGTTGGTTATTCTCAGTTATACAAAATATTTGACTACGAAATGTACCTGTTTAGTTTTTTTTTTTACTGAATAATGATTTTGTTTTTTTGATGGATAATGTTAAATTTGAATTTTTGTCCTTGAGTTGCCATATCAATATCCAAGTCATTTTTAATATATATTCAATGTTTAATTACTTAAAGAATTTCATTAATACAGCGTTATTAATTGAGAAAATGAAAATAAATTTTTAATTCAGTTAATTTATTGGTATTTTAAAGGGTCGTAAAAGTAATTAACTCTTGAAAGGTAATTTACATCAGCTAAAAATCAGGTGTGCTTATGATAATTTGAATGACAAAATTTGAAATTGAATTTCATTTCTGATAATTTTGAACATACATGTATATTAATGGTCTTGTATATGATTGAATTCAAAATCAGGTATTTTAGTTTGTGCTAGATTTTTTGTGAAGATATTTAGATAATGATGTTAGGTTGCGGGCAGATGGACAGGCTAATGAGCTATACGATATTGTCAGTCACTGGTTTAGTCGGCACGGTTTGTCAAAGCGACAACTCGGAGGAAACAGAGAAGAGCTCCATTCAGTCGAGGTCATTACATTAATTGACCCATGAATGCACTCTGTAGAAACAAAATGAAGACAAATTTTTTGTAAACAATTTGTGCGGCGACTGTTGAGACTGGGCTTGTCGGAGTGGAGATGGCTGAGCACATTGATGACTGGTTCATATGGTCACGAAGGACATCAGATCCGGGGTATATGTTTTCACCATAGACTTGAAATTTTGACAGGTGTATGTATCATCCCGTCCCAGAGTAGTCGGCCAACACTGAGGTTTTGTGTTTTCAATTTCAAAATTGGTATTGATAATTGCTTCCATTGTGAACTACAGCGAGTTTTTCTCCGCGATCTGTCATTTAGGTGTGAACAAATATGGCCGCTCAATGTTCTCGCATTGTGTTCTGTCAGGTAGGGTTGTACATTATCTCATTAATTAGGCACTGGCGATTGGTACAGACTCATTACCATTAGAGCTGACCAAAATAGGTGCCGGAGTAATTTATACTGGTCATAAATTTGTAGTGTTAATTATATATATTTACTACCATTGTACACGCGTCACATTCCCACAATGCCCAGTTAACCCCGCAAAATACTACCCCTTGTCAAATTGATTCTTGTCTTGATCCGTGGCACCTTGGGACACAAAAAAGGGACACGCATGTGTCATGATATATACAGAACCATATTTCTGCTATACAGTCTAAAGGAATAGACAAGTTTAACTACGTTTTTGGAAATTTATTTTTAACATCAACAGTAAAACTTGAAAATTAGAATCAAGATTTAAATGAGAAAAATAATATATAGAGAAATATTCTTGGTAGGAAAAAATGTTTTATTGTTTTGTCTTATAAATATAAAGTCCAAATATACAGGAATTTAAATGATCGCACGGGATTAAAGGCCATGACGAGGGAAACAACCCATAAGGTTTTTTAGGGACATCAATTTCAAAGGTTTGCAATCAAAAATTCTTTCTATGGCAACAAACAAAATTCTTAACATTTTGTGGGAAAAAAATCTTTTTATAACCCCCACATAAAGATTTCTAACTTCTGTCATAATGATCCGGCAAAAAGTGTCGTGATGTATTTATTACAAAAGTAATAGATATATCAGGCCTACATATAGACCTTTAGCTATATAATATGATATTACTGATACATGTGTATCTAGCAACATCGTAATACTTAACTGGTGGTCTGTGAAGTGGTAACAATCGCTGGGCAACCCATCTTGCCCAGAGAGGTAGGGCCGAGTAATTACGGCAAAAGTTGGTCCCAAATTTATCCTCGGGAGATACAATTAGTAACACCAATTCAATTTTCTTAAACAAAATTGTCAATTCATACTCTGAAAGAATGGTAGTTTTAACATTTTTGAAAATGTCCTGGTACATTAATTAATAAACTGCTCCCAAAGCATATCACAGACTTGACCTTCAATTTGGTGGTTCAAATTTATTTTTGAAAATTGCTCTTTAAATACATCTGTTGCTTGCAGACATAGAATAAAAAGCTTTGAAAAAAATGATCTTGTATAATTAGAGAAACTTGACCCTTGAATCTGGTTCGTCACATCAGTCAGTATTATGCAATGGCGCACTACGTCCTTCAAAGTGGGGTGTGTGTATCAGATTATGCTGGGTGGTTTAGTGTGGCAAAACTTTTTTTCTGTTATCATCGATGTCATCTTAAGTTCATCTTTGATCTATGCAGGTACCTGGGTCCTGTAAGATTTTCTCCCATTTATTTTCCTAGTCGTCCCAAGATTTAATCTGACTGACAATATCACGGAAACGTCTTTGTTCGGTATCTGCCTTGGACTGCGACGACAGCGATGTCGCATGTCTTCAAGTATAATCTCCCAATGACTGTTTTTTTGTTCCCGTAGAGTTTCTCAAATTAAAACGAAAGATGAGCCGAGTTGTCTTTAAAGTACAAATTCTATGGCATTCTCCGGAGGTGTGGGTGATTATTTTTTTACGAGCATTAAACGATTAAGTGTAATTATAGCGCTGTTTGTCTTGTGTAATGAGTGTCTTGTCTGGTACATATTGATACGTTTATAGAATCATGCTGGTATTGCCGACAAATCTTAGATTGGTAAGATGAAGCTTCGTTAAGGGGATTATTTATGATTAATGGTTCAATAAGACCAACCTTTACCTGTATGTCTGTAGACTTTTTTTACTTCTCCATAGCGATGCATCCTAGAGATCAAGTCCTCTATATCAACTACACATGAGGTTTACTAATCATTAAGTGTGTGATCAGATTTTTTTCTTTGTGTGGAGGTAGTCGGGCGATATTCTTAATTAATTTGTAATTGAAGAAGTAAAGTAATACAAGATAACATCAAAAAATTATCACTTCTTTTGAAGAATTCTATTTGCGTTTTTTGGATAATAGATTTTTAAATACTTGAGAATGCTGATTCATGTCGGATAGCGGGAAGTCCACTTAAGTAACTGTCCAGATAGGTAACGGGTAGTACAGGTATCGGGCTGTGACTAATGACTCCCCTAATAAACTGGTACAGGTAATCGGGGATGACATACACCTCAATAGGTAACTTAATCAACTTATTCAGCCAGATAGATTTTTTTGATGGTGAACTTTTTTTTACCATTATCATTAAGGAACCCTAGACCCTGGACTAATTAAAATGACCACAAGCATTGAAAAAGAAATTGTTGCATTTAATATGTATTTTTTTTCTTTTTTCTTCATAGAAAAACAAAGTACACATGACTGTTTTTCACTTTTATTTGTGAATACATGAAACCTGGCACTTACTTACATTGATTTGTCCTTGGTGGTTATGAGGAAGTTACCATAGTAACAGTACTTACCTATAAAGTTACCATAGTAACAGTACTTACCTATAAAGTTACCATAGTAACA
>JAUMHH010020151.1:0-10750 GCA_032359455.1 Chlamys rubida | reverse complement strand
ACGTGAGACCCCAGGGTCATGAAATTCACAATTTTGGTAAAGCACCTTAAGACCCTTCCATCTATGAAGAGTATTTGCAAACGGTCACTTGAGACTGTCTGCAGCTTCCCATGAGGGTCAAGATCAAATTCATTTTAATATGAGAAATATCGTTACTCTGCACATTATGGATCTTTGTTGAAAGTATGTTATTCCACATCTTATGATTCATTGCAAGAAGATTTTAACTGGTTTTACAAATGTAACCTTCACAGTTGGTCAAGATCACTTATCAGATTCCACATATTATAGCACTTCACACTATTAGCTACAGGATGCCTTTCACTCTAAAGTGTAATATACATGAAAACACATTATGATAGGCAGATATTTCAAACACAACCTACCATGGGCACATTCCTTATGTTGAAAGTCAGGTACCACCTGATCAGACACAGGTTCAGTTATCCCCTCCTCCCAAAGCATGTCTTCCATCACAACCTAAAACATCACCAATAGCTCGATCTGTTCAGTTTCAAAACAATTTTCAACATTTTGTTAAAATTATTACTCAAGTACTTGGTATATGTATAAATTGAATGCAGATGAGAGAAAGGCTGTGAATAAACTTCGGCTCAAAGTGTATTCAAGACAATAGAAGATTACAGACTTTGTTTATTTTCAAATTCCATACCTGATCATCCTGTGCAAGCAAGATATCTTTTTCTGGAGTGATGACCTGCACATCAGAGTAGTCAAGCTTTCCTGGATAAAAAAATACTTGGTACATTTAAATTTCTAACAGTTTGTATTGTGTGTGTGTGTACATACAAAGTGCAGTTCTGAACAGATTTACATGATGACCCTGACTGCTCTGAAAATTCTGTCAATTTTACAATATCTCTGCATTAAAGAATTAATACACTTACATTTTATCAATAAAATGCGCATAATTAACTTAATAAATATGGCCATGTGCACATATCATCTACTGACTCATGTATCATGTTATAGCATAGTCCTACACATTATGACTGAACATGATTCCAAACCTTGGGCTTCCATGGACAGACTTTCATTTGCAGTTTTCTGTTCAGAGAAGCTGTCTATTTCTGGAGTCCTAGCCTCCTCTTCTACTACCTCCTCCTCGCCATTCTTCCTTACTTCCTCTTCTTCTTCTTCTTCTTCTCCTTCTTCTCCTTCTTCTTCTTCCTGTGTCGACTGATCAGAAGGTTCCTTGCTGCCATGTTTGGTTATGTTCATTATCAGCTCTGCTGCTACTTTGAACGTTGGTTTTGGTACGTTAGTCAGCATGTCATCCAAAGATTTTTTCCAGCGCTGCCGATCTTCGGAGCTGACATATTGCACTTCTTGTTCAATCTCTTTGGGTGGTGGAGAAGATAACACACCAGGTTTTTGAACGTTTTCTTCAATTTCAGTGTTTTTACTTGGACTTTTACTGTGCAATATGGCTTGACCATTTTCACACTTGACAACAGAGGAATATGTCATAGTTTGATTAACCTCAATTATTCTTTCCTGTTCATCTGAAATGACCGGATTGCTGGACCTCTCAGGAGATTTTTCGGTACATGTATTACCAAGATTCTTCAACTTTTTACCTGCAAGTTTAAGTTTTCTCTCTGGTAGATAATGTTCAGCCTTGGTTGCTATTCGACCAGTTATACATGCAGCCTTTGAGTTCTTCGACAGATTTTCTGATTTGTTGGCTGTATTAAATCTGTTTATACTGTCAGTTTCTTTTACTATGGTTTCATCAACATTTTGGTTGCTAAAGTCAGCCACCAGGGGACAATTTTCCTGGTACGACGAGACAACCTTGCCAAGATTCAGGAGCTCTTCTTCTTCCATGTTCTGGACAAAATCCAGGCAGTCGATGTCATCATCTACATCCAAGTCGACAATATTGTTGTTGAGTACCAAACTGGAATAAATTCAGACAGAAATAGACACACAAGTTTAATATTAGGTCCAAAAAATGTGTGTTTCCTGTTTCTGCTTGAAAAAAAATTGGGTCGGTAGGTAGGCAAATTTATTTTAAAATATGTTTACTATACTTATGAAGAGCAGGAGCTCTGACTTTATTAAACAGAGCTTATTTAAGGGTAGGCACACAAATCTAGGGTCGGTAGGGAAACCAGAAACACACATATTTTACTTTTTTTGCCTTATGATTAGTTACTCATATGAGAAGCTCAAATTTACAAATTTACAGAGAAAACATGCTTTGTTCAGTCCCTCACATTCTGCTTTTGGATACCAATGTCCTTGCAATTAAGCACCAGATGTATGCCTATTTTGGGGAACAAATATGTGCATGATTTACTCATCATTTCAATGCAAAGTACAATTTGTAAAATCATGGTTCAAGTATAGAGACTTTCTGGACAAACTTTTGACAAGATATTTCAATGCACAAAATAAAAGATCACCTGTTAAAACAAGTTTTTGTCAATATTTTCAGCTTGAAATTTCACCTAGGTAAAACAATAAACGAGAAATCTAATATACCGGCTGGTATCACCACAGGCTATGATAATCTAATTATGTGGTTCACTTAGCTAAATATGTTATTTTTTTCAATAAGAACTTGATCTGTACTGCATGTCCTGTCCTGTACAATGTACTTATTAGAAAATATACCAAATAGCTGCTTCATCTTCTAGATACAATTTATGTTAATAACTTGTAATGTATGAAATTGAAATACTGAAAGAAAATCCGACAAGAGGCACCATTTCGTATTATTCTTAATGCCTGGATATATACACAATTATAGTTAGTCCATTAAACAAATGAAAAGGGTAAAGCTCTTTGACATTTACTTTTCCAGAAAATATGTTTATATTATAAAACATTTCCCCTTTCAACCCCTTATACATATAATGCCAGTGATTTGACCAGCCAATTATCTAATCATGGAGGGCTAAAAATGTACCATGGTACATTCTTTATGACAATGAACTGTGTAGTGATACCTGAATACTTCTATTAAGCGCTTGGCATGCACTTCATTATTGTTAACTGAAGGACCCGGAGTGTATCTCAGAAAGCTTTCAACTTCAGTGCTCAAACTTCGTAGGGAATCAATGTCACAAGTCACAGAATCCCTATACATGTCCAGGTATTCCGACTTGGAGTTGAACACTTCTTCCATTTGCTCCAGAGCCCTCTTCTCAAATGCCACCAACTGTTCTTGGAAACTGTGGATGGTATGTATAATCTTTGATCTTGTGTTGTCACGGCGCATCATCAACAAAATGGAGATGGCTCGAAGTCTGCGGAGCATGCTCTCCAACTTAGGTACAAGTTTGCTTGCATCCAGTAATCCACAAAGGAGCTTGGTACGTGTGTTCTCTTCCATGTTTTTCAGTGTATCTACAATTATAATCACAAGTGTATAATATATGTTATGCAAATTAACAAAATAACCAGTAGAAAAACTAGGGCTCCTGTACATGTAGAAGTGGAGGAGAACCAACATCCTGGTTGTTGATGGTCGAAAGTTGGTGGTATGTAATAGGAATCAGAGATGGATACCTAACAGTATTCAGTAGAATTCCATCACGGAAGATAAATACAAAGGATATATAAGATGGAGCATTTACATCTAGATTCCATGTTTTATTTACAGTTTTTATGTTTCGGCTAGCTAGGCTAGCCGTCATCAGAATGGATGTTGGCTAACCTAGCTAGCCGAAATATATAAACCTTAAATAAAATACGGAATCTAGATGTTGATGCTCCATCTTATATATCCTTTTGAAAATAACCAGTAGAAATATTTACATGTGTAGCGAAAATGGACACGGTCGATCGCCAGCAACCAGCTGGTAGCTCAACTGATAGAGTGACGGTCTAGATTTCAGAGGGTCCCAGGTTCGAATCCCGATCTCGTCATGCATTTTCTCTTTCTCCTGTTACAATTTTTTTTCTAGCACTGGTTGGATGTTGTCTTGATTTGCAAGGGGGATACCTGAACCTGGGATGTGTGTAAGTTTTAGAAATGGAGGGGAGAAAGTAGTGGAACTGGACTGGTTCGAACCAGGTAGCACAATTGGTCGAGCATCTGTCTAAGGGTTGGAGGGTCCCAGGTTCGAATTCTGGTCCAGATCTTTCCATACATTTTCTCTCTCCTGTTACATGTATAGGACCTTAAGCTAGGAATAAAACAACAGAAGAACTAAAATTAATTAACAAGTAATGAAAGGACACCAATTACTTTCTGGTGTTGCTTGTAGAATAGCTGGAGGAACCAGACAACATGACATTCATGCGAACCTCTGACCCTCTAAACTCTAGAAGGACGCTCTACCAATTGAGCTACCTGGTCGCCGACGATCGATTCAGTCCAGTTCCGCTAAATTCATCCCTCCTTTTCCCAAGTCTTCGCCACCGAAGACAACACTTTGTACAACTCAGCTTCGGATATCCCCTTTCTAAGCATTCACTACCCCAGTGCTTGAAACAAGGGTTGGCAAGCTCACCAATTTTGTAACAGGAGAAAGAGAAATGAAACAACCAGACTGAGGTTTGAACCCAGGACGCTCAAAACTCTAGACCCGACGCCCTACCAATTGAGCTATCTAGTCGCCGACGATCGACCCATTCCAGTTCTGTGACCATGAAAAAATTATATCTAAATTTTCACCTTTCTTATGTGCATGTGCTTCTATTGTTTCCTAATTAATAGGCTATTGGATCAAAAGTAATATAAGTAGAATAGCTACCTTTCTACAAGTGTTTGACCTCCCATTGCAGACATGAGCATTTCATTACCTAAAATCTGATGAGCATCAACATACAGCTACAGTTTCCTAGCAGTACTAACAATGTGCAAACGTGAGGGCACAGAAACAGGTAGCACAGAACTCACAAGAGTTCAATTCAAATCAATAATCCATTTTAAATTGTCTCATGGATAACCGATACTCTATTTAATAAAACAGTTAAATCAGCTGGTTAAAGTTACAGTAACAGTATAGCTATATGATCACATGACCTCAGACACTTAGGCCAAATAAAAAATATACCTGTGTTTCCCGTTTCCGACCGACCCTATTTCTTCATGCCGACCCTAATACATTTTATTGGTTTTCCACAGTCACTGTTATGCATTTATTAGTCAATTAATTGTTTTAAGTGTGCATATAATTTGCTATGAATTTTATTAGCCTTAGCTTGTGGTCGGTGTCAAGAGTTTTATTTGAAGATAGTGGCTAAGTAGTCGTAGATAATTGTGGTTATCATATAGGTTGGAATCTGTAGATTAGTGTGATCATCTGTAGTGTAGGAGAGGGCAGTCAGTCTGTGATGTCAGTGTTAGGCCTAGCTGATACATCATACGAGAAGGGCGGAAAGGTCCCTGTGGTTGTAATATCGTAGCCAGAGTTGGCACTGACACTAGAGTGAAGACATTTTGACTGGTGTCTGGTCTTCTCCAACACTGTTAGATGTCTACACGGCGAGATACTTTTGACAGGCGTCGCAGTCGGCAAAATCATTTCCGATAGAAAAAAAGGCCTCTTAGTGACTTAGGACCAGAAGAAACTCGGGCTAACGTTATAGTTAATACAATGTATCGGTGCTGGAAAACGTTATAACAAATGTTTATACAATAAAATAATGAAAGTGAAAAGTTTAACTTACATCTGTAATTTGCCGTTGTTGATTAAGCTAGATCTACATTTCCAATATTTGTTAATGTGACTTTCTGATTCTTTTTCATCCGTGCAGTAAATATAGACCAGTCCGTTAATTTGTCGTGGGGATGTCTTAGGAGACCTCATTTTTATTACAATCAGACTGAACGTATATAAAGCAGTTCACAATGTTATTGTATACACAAAAGATAATGATATTTCAACTTCACAGTCTATTACTTAAATACACCACATTTTAAATCAAAGACGAATTAGTTAATAGACCCAGATCCCCCATCAAAATATGAACTCGCCCAATTAGATTTAACAGAAATCCATGTTTTCATTGGCTAAAACTCCTGAGATACAAACTTTTTCCTCGCCGTACATAATTTTGTGTCAACAATAATTGATAATAAGACACAATCAAAAATATTATTATGACTTTTATTTTATTTCTCATGAGATAGGAAAATATACAATAAATATTGACAAGTCCGAGACTGTCAACAGGCCAGGAAGTGTCGATGGTGGTAAAATATAAATGTTCTGATATTTCTGACGAGAGCCTACAAGGTAAGCCTGTACACTGTTTGATTGTTTCTTCGAATAATGTGATCTAAGCTTAGGCTCTTTTTGAAAAGTAGAATAGCAATTTTCCGTTTGTAAGCAGTAACTGAACGGTAGAAGGGAGGTAAATCTTCTTTAATATGGTACAAATACACAATGTTGCTATGGGCATGGCTAACCAAAGGATTCACTTCAAATTCATTACAATTTATAAGACAGAGAAATATATATGGAGATTGATGTGTCATTTAAAATGTCTTTCGTCAAGTGATACAACCACAAACTTAGATCTATGTCTAATCTTATTCCGTGATACAACCCACCACATTATTTTTTTTCTGAAATGAAGCCTTACGTTGGAGGACCTGTTTGTGTGCTGTTAAGTTAGGCCTTACTCAGTAACGATTTTTGTGACCTTTTCGCATCGCCACAAGTTTGTTTACGTTATGAGTTTGGTGTAAGAACTTGATATCACCAATGTCATGGTGTAAATATTATGTAAATTTATTGAAGGGTTCGTGAGATATCTTGTACACAAGCTTTTTACTTCAAAGGTGGTAAAGTGTGACCTTTGACCCTTTAACCTTCTTGACCATAATATCACCATACTATGGTGTAAATATAAAATGAATTTGTTGAAGGGTTTGTGAGATATGTAGTTTTCCTTTCCTTCATAATATATTGGTTTGACTTTTTTCTTGCCTTGACATAATCTGTGCAGTTCTTTCCATCTTTAGTTTCCATATCTTCCTTCCACGTTTGATGCTCCGTCCACGTCACTAATCGGTAGTCTAGCGAATTCATTTCTTATCTCTTGACATTTTCCCCCATATTTGGATGCCATGTATACATTCCCTAGGTAAATTAGTTTTAGTTTCCAGTAATTTATCCAATACTTAATTCCATCGTTCGACATTTCTTATCATGTCTAGTTCATTGGTGAAAACTACAGGGACCTCAGAATTTGTAACAGCTATATTTGGACCTAAACTAAGGTGTTCAGGGTAATTTTACATGTTTTAGGGGTTTAGATCGACTTTCGGTAAAAATGACACCCAACAGGTCGAGTGTTCTTGGTTCATTGATAGCCCGGCGCGTGTTTCTTGTTGGCCTTGTAATGTCATTCAAATATGTATTTTAATAACTCATCAGATGCATCACACTACTACTAATTTGCACAGGTGCTCGGGATCTGGAATATATGTGAATTTGTATGATATTATTACAATTTACAGTTAAGACGCCGAAAAAGGAGATGACGCAAAACCACAGACCGGAAGTACAGAGTTATAACTCCAATATGGTGACAAATGAAATAGATTGTATGAATCGAGAGCTGCTGTCTCTGAAGGATACCATGAATAAGCAAAGTGGTACGTAGGATTATGATATACAAAAAAATAAAACTGTCCATATAATTTAAAAAATATCTAAATCTAAAGAGACGAATGCAGTCGTGATATAAGAATTGATTCCAGAGTCTGCTCCACCCTTGGAGACTTAACCCCTGGGTCATAACTTTGAAACGGTTAAGATCCCCACCCCAAAACTATAGATACAATTGTTGGGCATAAAGAGACGAATTCAGTCATGATATTAGAATTGACCCCAGGGTCTTCCCCACCCTTGCAGACTTAACCCCTGGGTCATAACTTTGAAACGGTTGAGATCCCCACCCCAAAACTATATATACAAATGCTGGGCATAAAGAGACGAATGCAGTCATGATATTATAATTGATCCTGGGGTCTGGCCACAACCCTAGGGACCTAGTTTCTGAGTCACACCTTGGAAACAGTTGAGATCCCCACCCCGTAACCATACATAAAATTGTTGGGCATGAAAAATCTAATATAGATAGGATACAAGGACTGTCCTTGGGGTCTGGCCCATTCCTTTGGATCTTATTTGGAGAATATGTTGCCAGATACACTACAGGCCCTCTGGGCCTCTTGTATCTTGTGTTACGGATCCGTTCTATATCGGCCTGTCTTAAAACAAGATTACCATTCTGCCACCAATTATAATGCTTACACGTAAGTAGTTATGTATTGTCTATACTTTCTGTCATCTTAGAGTTATCAATATCATGGAAGGTTCACTCATGTTTTGAAAAGTGGATTATATCTCTAATTTTGTTCCTCGCTGTTCATTATAGATTATAAAATATCAGCAGGGACATTTAACAACAACACAGGGAAAATGAAATAAATCACTCCGTTGTAGAACTGATGGAAAATTAAAAGAAAAATGGTATTGGAACCAAGACAGATATTCATGTGGTAGTATTTTAGTTACAAGTGGGGATTTTTTAACAGAAATAGGGGAAAAGAAAGCTAAAATAGGGGGAAATAATGCCAAAATTGGAGAGGGGAACTGGCCCATCCACTAGCCCTCCACCACTGGGTTGTCTGTTCAAGGCCTACGTGGGGCAGTCGCCAGGTACAGGCCGTAGGTCGGTGGTTTTTCTCCGGGAACTTCGGCTTTCCTCCAGCACCAAAACCTGGCATGTCCTTTAATGACCATATATATACGTAAAACACAAACAAACCAAATTATTTGAATTCTACGTTCTTTACACTTCGAAACTTTTTATTACTGCTTTCCGTGAATAGTTATAGGTGATACCATTATTTGTTATTATGTTTTCAGTGCGCTGTCATATGTTGCAAGTAGACCTGGCCACACTCTTCAGTCCTGACAAGCAAGCAGTACTTCGAGCAACAAAAGAGGATTGCATTAGGTGTTCAGAAACCCTGCAGACACATGACAATGACCAACTTTCATCCATGACGGAGGCCCAAGGATAACTCTTCTCAACAGATCATCCGATTGTTGTTTTTAAAGGAAATGATTTTCTAAAGCCTGATGTAGTGAATTATGTTGTATATTAATTATTTATATCACGTTTTAATGGTGTTTGTTGGTCAGTAAACAAGGAAGAATTGCAATAAGGTTCAATATGCTATGTGTTATTAAATAAAATTCAACGTTGGACAAATATATTTTTTGTTAAGTTCTAGACGATCAATCTATTTTCCCGGGAAAAGCCCGAAACGTTAATTATATACCACTGGGACTAAGGTCAATCTGAATCAAATGCTGACTTTACTTCACTTATTAGGGTGTACCCCAGAAGCACAACGAAGCTGTCAATCAATGTTCCCAGATGTTTACCAAGGCCCAATTTACTTTGCATTTGAAACCTAACACGAACAAAACGAGCGCAACACAAGGGCGTTTTATATTAGGCTGAGAGACTTCGTATAATATATGTTTAGGGTTTCGCGCCCTTACCTGAGCTTATGCCATTAGGGTATACCAAAGGACCTAGTCATTGATTCATTGGTGCCCGACACCTATATATCTAAAACTGGTATCCCAAAAATAAATATCTATAAAAAATATAAAGCCACTGACCCAGATATAATTCACAGTAAAATAATTGAAGAACGTATGGCTCCTTTCCTCACCTTCATCTACATAAGGAACTGTGTCCATGACTGGAACCAAGCTAAAGTCTGTCCCGAATTTAAAAGCCTAACAACCTCGACCCTATAGACTATCTGCTATCTTTAATATGGTTTTACTTCCAGTCTCTCTGGGCGAAACAGTTTTTTCTCTCTTTCAAGATAAGGCCTCGAACGAAAGTAAGATTAAACACACTGCTAGACATACCCATCCTCGTAATTCCAGCACATGCATGCCACCTTTTATTAAAAACTAATGTTCATACTGAACTGTGATTGGAACGTTTACGTGACTCTATCAACTACGTAACTATTATAAGAGTAACTGCTACAGATATTTATACCAAATTTTCAGCTTATTTTCCGTTCAATGATAACTTATTTAGGAAGCTCATTACTGTTTCTCACCAAACTGACCTCTGACAGTATGAGAGTGTGACGTATGAGAGAGTATAGCCGAAATAATGACATGTATATAAAATCAAGTGAGCTGTGTTTATTGTGTTTGTTAAATAACTCGTTTCTACTTGATTCAAATCTATAGATGAGCACAGACGAGTCATGGCAAAATCGAAGGCACTAAGTCATCTACTTAATTGGTTTTAGGTAAAAACAAACCCAATCGCTAGGCTGATATCTGTCGTTTTCAAGAGGATTACAGAAGATTGACTCCCGACTTCAAAGCCAGTCGATTTACCGTTACGCTGCCACGTGATCATTTGATGTACATCATAATAAATTCGCGCGTGCAGAGCTTTCGATTTCGTCCTTTCATTTTCCAGGGGTGCAGGAAGTATAGATTACTGTGGTAAACATCTACAGCTTCTCTTGTAACCGAAAAGTTCCCAAATCATCAATTATCTTATGTCTTCATAACCATATTATTGAACAATTACTAGACCTTACTTAAATTCGACCAACACACTACTTGAATTATGTTTCTTCTAAAGCAAATCAATACTAAACCTTCAAAACCACGTTAAAACCCTAAAATAAACTATGAAAAAAGAAATAAAAAACGCACCACAGGGACCTGAGAATTTGTTACATCTATATTTGGACCTAAAC
>JAUMHH010020140.1:0-10751 GCA_032359455.1 Chlamys rubida | reverse complement strand
TGTTATTTCATTAAGTAAAGCAGTAACTGTTTGTAGTAAAGGTGTGTACTGTACATGTTATTTCATTAAGTAAAGCAGTAACTGTTTGTAGTAAAGGTGTGTACTGTACATGTTATTTCATTAAGTAAAGCAATAACTGTTTGTAGTAAAGGTGTGTACTGTACATGTTATTTCATTAAGTAAAGCAGTAACTATTTGTAGTATTGGTGTTTAGACCATTATAAATCCCCTGGGTTTTTTAAAGCGTAAATATGATAAATCATTGAATGGGCCTTGTCAACACTCGAAGGGGATGGGGTTCATATCATTTCAATTCCTCACAAAAAAGGGGGGAGGGGCGCTAATTACTGCAAATACAGTAATCTACATTATATTCCTCTAATTAAAGCACTCTGAATATTACTCCAGATACACCAGGTAACCAATATTAGAAATGTACAAAATGATGTAATAAATCTATACAGATAATCTACAAGTGAGAAGAAATTATTTTCTTTCTGTCAGAGAGCAAAATTATTTTCATGTAGGATGTTATCAAGTGTATATATATATGACTGAGGGTCAAACTTTCACTTCTTTCAATTCCCAACAAATCTCTGTTTAGAATTTCTAAACACTTCTGTTCAGATACTAAACACAGGCATGTGATAACAGACCCCTGTGGTTTATATACAACATACCCCTGTATTTCATATATTACAAAGTGAGTGAACGGACAACAAAGGTGGTACATTTAGCACTAATGCCTTCACTGCATTAAATCTTTAGGTGTGACACTTATTTTTGTCAATTAACTCTGTTTTATATAATTTACCTGCATTTTTCTATACAAGACCCACCGTGGTATTTATACAACATACTGCTATGTTGTATATTTAATATTTGATATATCCCCTGTTTTAAATATATGATATAATTGTGTGGTATAAATAACAGAACCCTATGATACAAGTTACAATAGCAGAGGTACATGTAGCTAAAAACATGTTGTTAAATATAAACAGGCAACCAATATTTAATAGCTGAGTTTGCAAAAAATCACTTTTTAACCCCTTAACCGATGTAGACCGTAATAGACTCACCCATATAAATGTATGGTAGAGTCTATTAAAGTTACCTAGGGGTGAAAGGGTTAAAGGCAGAAGGGGTGGTCTTTTAGGGTCTACTGTATTAAATATTTGTTCCTTCCTCAGTACAGTGTATGAATGTGATATAAAATGACAATTAGTTTAATTCTAGCTCGCCCAGGCAGCAAGTTCTCGCATGTCATCCTCATCCTCTGGAACTGTGGTTTTCTCTGCAACACAAGCACATCAGGAATCATGGTCATTTCAACACACATACAGTTATAACATAAATTGATTATGTGAAAAATGATGAATTTAACCAAGGGCTCAACTGAGGTATAGAGGATCTTACATTCATGTCTATGTCTTATTGAATTTATTGAACAAGTTTAATAAATTCAACATGACATTGACACTCATGTAAGATTCTATTTATCACATAACATTCATAATTTATAAAAAAAATCTGCAAACACAATTATGTGTTCTCAGCTGACTCTATATACATCAAAACCAAAGTACTCAGATCATAGTATCGTCGTTCCGTGCTGTGATAAAGTAGTGCCAATTTGTTTTTTCCACAGCACCTGAACGTTTTATTACCCATGTGTAATACCATATTTATAACATGGCCGTATGATGTAGTAGAATGGGTCAGTTATGTGATAAAAACAGTTATCATAAGACCCTCTTCACAGGTAAGTTACTTATTACCTCCATCACCTGGAGTCTAGATCAATATTAGGAACAAAGATTTTGGTATAGGAGCAAAGATATTGGTATAGGAACAAAGATCTTGGTATAGTAACAAAGATATTGGTATAGTAACAAAGATATTGGATATTGATATAGGAACAAAGATCTTGGTATAGTAACAAAGATATTGATATAGGAACAAAGATCTTGGTATAGGAACAAAGATATTGGATATTGGTATAGGAACAAAGATATTTGTATAGTAACAAAGATATTGGATATTGATATAGGAACAAAGATCTTGGTATAGTAACAAAGATATTGATATAGTAACAAAGATATTGGTATAGTAACAAAGATATTGATATAGGAACAAAGATCTTGGTATAGTAACAAAGATATTGGTATAGGAACAAAGATCTTGGTATAGTAACAAAGATATAGGTATAGGAACAAAGTTCTTGGTATAGTAACAAAGATATTGGTATCTGTATGTGTGACAGCTGTGTTCAGGTTAATAATTCATACACAAATATCTTACTTTTGTGTTTTGGTTCCTGGGTAGGAACAGAGGGCAAGTCGTCCATCATTGGTCCAACGTCCAGCAACTGCTCGTCCAGTTCTGCCTGTTCTAATTCCTCCAGCTCAGATAACAGTTCATCCTGTGATCAAATTTACATAAATGGTCAGAAGAGGTCATCGTTATGTCAAACCATTGGACATTCTGCAGTTACTTAAATTATTATTAAATTATAACTAGAAATTGTCTGTAGGACATGAATACCCCCGTCACCATGTGAAATTAGTTTCAGTGTTTGGTGTTTGATGGGATGGGACGGGACAGACATGGGCAACACTATATGCCCCCCCATTTTATGGCCGGGGCATAAAAATTAAGTTGTTATTACAGCAACCACCCCAACATCTACATTTCCCTTGACACATATGTATACCTACCTCATCCACATCCTCTCCGAAACCTACTGGATTAGATATAGCCTCTGTTATTTCATTGGCCACCTCTTGCTGGTCAGCTACCTCATCCATCATGTTGTGAACTTGGTCCACGTCTCTGTAAACAAGCCGTATATATAGAGTAGGGATTTAAATTGTACTGTGTTACATAGTAAATTCTGTATAACCAGGGTAACCTGAAACTTTTGCTATATTTACTGTTTTTAGTGAGACTGCAAACTTTGTTGTGGTTATTGAAGAAGTTATGTTAAAATACTGACACATTTGACCCCCGTAACCTTAAAAGTAGGTTACCTGCTTTCATTTAAACGAACTTGGTTGTCTTGCATCCCAGCATGCTATTGTTCAAATATCATCTGATCCTCTGCCTCTTAGGTATTCAGAATAAGTTTAAAGGTTTAAATATTTGCCTGCTGTGAAATACGGTAAAACCTAGGTCATTCATTTGAAAAAGTTGATAGCCATTCATTCCAGCATGCTTTTGGCCAAATAGCAGAAGCTGTTTAAAGTTAAAAGGTTGACGTTGAACGGATGCAGATGCCACGCCACCGCATTATCTCCCTTGGCCCTTTTGGTAAGGTGAGCTAATGAATGTCGATTCAAAACAATTAGCAACCTTTAAATTTTTCTTAAAAAAATATCTTTTAATAATTTTCACTGTAAAGGTGACAACTATAATGCATCAAACCATTTTAGATACAAGAAAAGTGACAAATTGAACAATTTTTTATGACCCAATAAAAATTCAGTTACAGAAAATGCTGAATGCAGGAAGGATGAGGTGAGTAAGTTATGTAGAAAGGATGAGGTACGTTACGTACAGGTTTTTGTGGGCTCCTTTCATCGCCTTGGCTGCTCCCTGCATAACCTTTAGAACCTCTGTATTGGTATTGGCATTCTCCAGAGCCTCTCTTTGGAATTCTATCGTCGACAAAGTGCCGTCAATGACTGTTAATTGTTTCTCATAGCGCTTCTTCCTCTTCAGTGCCTGAAGGGCAACTACAAAACAGAAATATGTGTCTGTACATGATTTCAATATCATATATTTACATTTGTGCTGCAACCCACTATAAGAACATTACCAGTTCATAGATTAATACTGAAGAAGCACATACCTTCAATTGCAAATTCAAGTATTCATGATTAAAACCTTGACATAATTCATAAAATAAGGTACACATGATGCAGCATGACACACATCCTGTCCCAGAGGGATATCTCACTCACGCTTATTTACAGCGTAAGTGCGATTTTCCCCTGGGACAGAGGATGCACGATGAAGATTCAAATACGTGTACAACTGATTTATTGGAGAAGTTAATACGAAAATTCAGACATGATACTGTTTAGAAGAAAACTTAGCTATGAGTTCCCATTCAAAGCCATCCTCTCAATATTGTAAAAGTACTCAAAGACTAGAAGTTCTATATCTGTAGTATAGTTGAGGTGCAGTTTGCGGATCCCTATGGTGAAAAGCAACAATTACCAAACATCAGATGATCTGTTTGTCAATGATCCAGGAAATATGTATTACGGTACACACTCGGTATTGCCTAGAAGAGGCCCAGAGGGCCTACAACACTCATCCGAGTGTATAAACGAAGCATCTGTGATTGCACACTAGACGAGAATAACCACTCAACAATTCCTGTGATCTGTAAGTTGCATTTTGGTCTAGCTTGTTTGTGTCAATAGAAGGGCTGTTGTATTTACTTTCGACAGTGAAATGTCAAAAATAGCTTTTGAACTTGTAGATGTAAAGCTATTGTAGTTGTGAGCATATTTGACCTGTGACCTTTATAGCAGTTCAATTATTAGAGGAAACTTAATAGTTCCTCACCCCAGGTAGCTACTGGCTGAATATCATGACTAAGATTTCCAAGACTTGACAAGATTTTATAATTTTTTTTTTTACCAAATCAGCCTATGTTGAGCATTAATCCCAGTCTGCACTTGAAGTTGACCTCAACACAATGAATCATTAAAAGAATTTCACAACAGCTCTAGACCAGCAGGCTTTTTATTAATTTATATTTGAACAAACCAAGTGACACTTTTCATTGGCCCTCTTCTGTAACATTACGTATAAGATATATAAGAAAAAACGTGATTTGAAAACTCCAAAATCAGAACTGAACCTGTAATTTTGGCCTGCTGCCCGTTCTTAATGACCCTTTAAAGTCTGTCCAGGGCATTTATGTCAGGAACATAATGGCACCCAATCCCTACTGGCAAAATATCATGGCCCTATTATTTAATTTCGTATGAAAAGTCTATTAGTAGGCCTCCAAATCATGCATCTGTCCCCTTATCCCCTGGACTAAGATATTTTGAAGGAATTCCATGTTTGTACAGGAATCAAAATCAGCTACATGCAAGAGGGTAATACAATAGTGTCGGGAATTAAGATCCAGCTATCTTATAGTATAAGTCATAATCCAGCTGTCTAGTAGTTATGAATCAAAATCCAGCTACCAACGAGAAAGGCCAGTGGCTGAACTATCTGATTTATTTGGCCATAAATCATTGGAAAGTTAGAAAAGACAAAAACAAAATACTGATAATTTAAGAACTGTTTTACTATCAACATATCATCTTACAATTAGGATATAGTTTAACAATACATACCAGTGATTGGTAACGTTTCAGGTGAAATCTCATCTTTTTATATTAACTACAGGTATACCTTAATGCTATAAGCAATGAAACTTCAAAGCCAATCTCTCTAGAAAAAAAAGTTGGGAAAATCATCTAAACCATATAATGAATATATGCATTACAGTAAAACCTTGATATACTGCCCTCTGTTTCACCTGCCACCTCACTGACCCAAAATATATCACCAGGTCCTCTTTTCTGATTTACATAACCCTTTCACCACTGTAGACCATCATGGAATCATCAAGATGAATGTATGGTAGTGAGTCTACTCAA
The DNA here is from genome assembly GCA_032359455.1 of Chlamys rubida. Taxonomy (NCBI): domain Eukaryota; kingdom Metazoa; phylum Mollusca; class Bivalvia; order Pectinida; family Pectinidae; genus Chlamys; species Chlamys rubida. The sequence continues at coordinate 5,079 of JAUMHH010020140.1, read as the reverse complement.
GTTACCTAGGGGTGAAAGGGTTAATAACTCCTACGTCTCCCTAAAGTGTGTTATCCACCCTGAAATTTCATCCAGCAAAAGGTGGCAGTGTAATAGGGTTTTAGTGTTAACCTTATTTTTCAGTCAAGAATATGAATCCTTTAAACTGTCTATTTATGATAAGGTCATAGACTCACTGTTAAGGAAATTTAAGTAAGGCTGTATCCTACCATACTTTACATATCTCTTTCCCAAAAGAGTTCTAAACTAAGAATCCTAAAAGTACTGTCTTTTATATGTTGTAATTGGACTATCAACACAACCGAAATCAGAATGAACACATTCATAACACTATTTAGTTCTGAATTATACTTAGAGGAGATAACTCTATCAAAATATGAAACATACGGTTAAAAGTAGCATATAGCCTTAACTCTAACACAAATTACAGGTGTAGTATGTAAGAGGCAGATAACTGTAACTGAAGATACCCTTTCTTCAAATCCATATCACAAGAGATAACATAAAACTATAAACAAACACGTATATCCATTCATTAACAGTTGTTTGATGATTTGTCCAAGGACAGATTTTTTCATCCATATAGACTGGAAGCCTATTGAAAGGTGGTTCAAATGTTTTAAGAAAATATTTCAATGTGTGATCACAATTTTTACAAATACATGTACGCTTGTTGATAACTAACGTCTTTTTCAAGGATTCGCATTTGTCACATATTCATAAAACAAGGGGAAAAAGATTTAAAATAGAAAGTGAAATCTTACCAAAAACTAAGAAAAATATTTACAATAAAAAACTCAACTTTTTAATGAAATTCACCCGGACAAAGCACCAGAAAGATGAACAATGTGTTGAAATGATGGGCTTTGGAAAATCAATTGATTTTTCATATTGAAGTAAATCTAGGAAAATAAAAGATGCATACAACAATAAATGAAAATTTAAATTTTCTGAGAGAAGTCCTCATTTGTTTTTCTTTAGGAGAGGCAGACAATTTTCGACACACGCTATAATATGTACAGCAGTTAAAGTAAAAAGCGTACTAGCAGTTTTACATGAAATACATTTGAAATCAATCACAAGACAGAACAGTTTTGAATACAACTTTTATAGCACAGTTTAAATTTCATTGATTTATAATTTTGTAAATACAGTAAGACCTCGTTATATCATCGCCATTGTCAGCCTAAATGGTAAAAGTGTCTCAAACTTTTTATGCTCAGCCAATCAGAAGTGATAGACAGTGGCCATGTTGGATTTCGGGATCTTTGTTATATCGCAAGTAGGATTTCCACCAAGTGTCTCCGATTGATCAGACAGAACAATACAATGATTATTTTACAGTAAATCCCCATGTTTTATTCTTAGCAACAGTGACCATGACCTTACAAACTTTTAAACTCCTATTGGGCATTCACATATAACTGTGAATTACCCATGATTTCATACAAGTAGCGCCAGGGCCACTTGACAGGCCACTTGACAGGCCACTTGACAGATATCGTTTTGCCGAGTTTCTTTTTCACACCGGAAAGTTTTAAATTTTTACATATAATATAAAAAATCAAGCAATTCATGAAAGGAGGAGCTTGCGTAAATAAATTTGTATGATTTAACATATAATTCACCAAAAAGAAACTTTTTTTCAGGATCATGAAAAAATCATTTTTTTTTAGATACATAAATATCCAGAACCTTTTTCGTTTACTATTTAACTCTTCCATACACTTGCTTTAGAACAGTTATTTTTGCTAAATATCCCAAATCAGGGGTGTAAAAACTATTTTCATTGCACTTAAAATGAGCTAGTAGGCCTCAGAAATTCACTTTTTAAGAATATTTCTGATGTTATTACATTTCTCAGGGCAATTTTGGCCTAAAAACTGGTTTTCACCAGAATTAGGTAAGAGGATTTTTATTCACCTGTTACAGTATTCTCAAAATTTAATTTCGTATTTAACAGAGTAACTACATAATAAAAGTCAAAATGAATAACTTAAAACAGAATGTAACGTAATCCATTTTAATATTTATTTCTTTTATCAATTTTCATACCCAAATGATCAGTAAATAAAGAAAATTGTAAACAAATACAATATTCATATGGTTATATTCACATCATCTACATATTCACAATTATCTACACTCCAGAATTTCTTACATATACTCATATTGATTATCTATACACACAAGGATAGTTAGGAAATATGCACATAGTATACAGTAAAGAAAATATAATATACAAAATATGTTATAGCAGAGAAGATAAAACCATTTACAGTGAAAAGTCAATTGAAGTATAAATACAATTCTCCAAACACACGCGCACACTCACAAACACACACTCACGCGCACACACCCATCCTCACTATATAGTTATCATGCTTTTATGAGCTGTTTTGTAATCAACACTTCTCCGACGAAAGCTGTAAACAACATTGTGCTAAAATTGCAAGTACATTAAAAATATTGATGACATTATCAAGGAGCAAATGAAAACAATAACAATTTTTTATAAAAGGGATAAGAAATCAAAGTACGAACTGTCCAGAGCCTTTTAAATCATTTCTTTTTCAAATTTGTATTTTATTTTAGATTTACCTATTGTATTAACTCATTCAACCCTGAAAATTCATAATGAACTATTCCAACCTTTGAATTGGAAGAGTTCAAGTGTGTCTTCAGGGGTGAATGTGTTAACAGATTATCATAATTTAAAATATTGTCCGTGATTAGCAAAGTGATGCAAACCTAATAAAGGAGTAAAATGTTCATACTATTTTACTTGGAACAAATGTTTCCAGATATGACCCTAATAAGTGAAGTTTGTTTAAGAAGGGCTTAGCTTATTACCAAGCATGCCCTGATCACCGGTCAGTGTGGTAATAAACACTTTACGCCTAACCTTCCTTACCACAGCAGAGACTTCGTTTAACCCTTTCACCACTGTAGAACATAATGGACCCCTCCATATCAATGCATGGTAGAGTCTACTAAAGTTACATAGGGGTGAAAGGGTTAAGACTGGACTAGTTCCAGGTGAAATAATGGCATCAAGATGCAATTAAAATTTTCATATTTAACAACAATTAAATTCCATCGACTGCATTGATCTTCAGATATGTTAGGAATAAGAGTAATGGCAAACTCCGAATTCTAGCTATCACACTCTCCATGAAATCTAACTCAGTATCCCACATCGTTATCTATCAACACTCAGCAAGGCTGCCTTTAGCCTCGGTCAATCTAGATAGGTCTGCACATTATAAATAACATAAGGCAAGTGTCTGTGTGTATCAGCACATTTTTGGTATCTTTAGCTCGCCCAGGCAGCAAGCTCCTTCATGTCATCATCATCATCTGCTACGGCAACCTTCTCTGCAACACAAAATTAGAGTGTAAGAATCTACTAGATCACCAGTATGTTTTATATGAACCTACTGGATCATTATTATGCTTTAAGTGAACTTACTAGATCACTAGTATGTTTTTATAATTAGGCCAAAAAGAAAAAAAATCTGTTTAGGGTTGCATGGGCAAAAAAACAAGGTTGGGTAGGTCGATTTAAAAAAAAAAAAAAAAAAAAATGTGTACCGTGTGGTCATGTGATTATGACCCTACTATTGTATGTAAAACAAAGAATTACATAAACAAGGTACATTTCGAGGCAAAAAGTTTTGGGTCGGGGGTAAAAAGCTAGGGTCGGTCGGGAACCCTAAAAAGACATTTTTTTTTTTATTGGCCTTATGAATTTACTGGATTTAATATCACTATGCTTTGTATGAACATACTAGATCTGCCATCCCCAGTATGCTTTGAATTAAACTTATGAAAAGCAGTATAATTTATGTAAGACTAAATGTCACAAAATATAATTATGAAACACATGAATTATAAACCATGATCAGAATATTGTTGATAAAATTTCTGTTTGCTTTTAGAAAAATCATTGTCTGAAATTGTTTTGGTACATGTAGATACCCTGAAGCCAGGTACCTCACATTTAGCAGAGGAAAAAGAAGCTTGGACTTTTGTTCTAGAGTACTTACTGGGGGCCTTTGGTTCTGCAGTAGGAACAGACGGTAAGTCTTCCAACCCTTCACTGATGGGTCCAACATCTAGTAGCTGTTCGTCTAATTGTTCCTGTTCTAGGTCTTCCAGTTCAGCTAAAAGGTCATCCTGTGAACACACAAAAGAACCGTCAGAAACGGATTTTATAACAAGGGTAGAAATGAATAACATCAACAGTGCATTTTAAGGCAACAAACAGTAGAATGTGCCTTTTACACAATATTTAAGACAGGTCAACAAGGGCCCCTGCAGTGTGCCTGACTGGATATATATCCACCATAATCACAAAACTTCAGAGATCATCTTGAATTTCATAATAAGGGTAACAAGGCTTTATATACACATCTGTAATCCAACAAGGTAGTACCATTTACCAAAAAGTATAAACGAAATCGGACTAACAGAACAGGATGCTGTACAACGGCATAAGGCTATAATGGCCTGCTGAGTTACAGAGTATACTTCTAAACTATGGTCTACTTGCCTCGTCCACATCCTCCCCGAAGCCTACAGGGTTGGAGATAGCCTCAGATATCTCATTGGCAACATCCTGCTGCTCCGCGATCTCATCCATCACATCGTGCACCTTGTCCACGTCCCTGAAATGAACATAAACACTCTGTCATGTTTTTTTCATATCCTGGACTAATATGGTATTTGCATTTTTGTTAACTTCCACAATTTGTCATAGACTTAGACATTCTGCATATCATAACATGGAGCATTTGATTCTTTTTAAAATTTCAATGTTGATGATATGGTACACCTGCTATTGATTTATTGCTTGAATACATTTTCAATGATATTCACACATTAATATATTTTTTTAATACCAGTACTTGAATCGATATCCAACATCACAATCATATATTGAAATATGACATACCCCATCTCTAGAAAAACTTTAGTATCAAATATAAACAAGGACTATACATGTTTAGTACATCACATGATAAAATCTAGGATGCTCATTGGTCGCTTACACCAGTTCTATTTAGTATAGTAATC
>JAUMHH010020117.1:10418-25031 GCA_032359455.1 Chlamys rubida | reverse complement strand
ACTGATGACGGAACTACTTTTTACAACGCAGCTTTTTTTTAGCGCAATTGTTTAGTTAACGTAAAAATTAAATAAATCTTTAACTATGCATTTACAACGTGTTTGTCTACTTTTTAAAAATTAAATTATAAAGAATGCCCAAGATTGTGTTTTGGTATATACGGTTATACCGAAAAATAATTGTGCACTTTTTTGCATAAACCGCTTCGCGGATTTATGCAAAGTGCACAATTTATTTTCGGTATATACCGTATATATCAACACAAAATCTTGGTCATTCCTTAAATACAACACGGTATTTACAGAACTAATTTCTCCCAAAGCACCAGTGCATTCCCATTTTTCACTAGTGAAAATATTAACCTATTATACCTACCTAAGGAAAGACAGATCTAAAGCGCTATTATTTTGAAAACGTCCCCATCGTGACATCACATTACGCAGTGTAAACCAGGGTAGTGACGTCATCAATTTTGTTCCCCCTGGATACGGTTTATGCAGTTTCACACTCGGCAACGCCTCGTGCTAAACTTCAATAAGCTTAGCCCCTAGTTTTGATTTCTTTTTCTACTTCACACAAAGTCTTAGATCATATTATTCCATGATGTAGCATCTTGACATTGCGTTGATGTGTCTTTCAGATGTTGTCATTTAATTATGATTAAACGTTTAATTAAACTTACATTGAGTTGCATCAGAAGTGCCCAGTTCGACTTCGAAAACTTCCTCGTCAGGGGCCGGGGTCAGGCAAGCAGGATTAAATACCAAAGTCTTTTTCCCGAACGCTACCACTACGTCTTTCTTAGGGGTAATACGTACCACCTTACCCGCTCTACCAAGCACCTGGTTAGAAAGTATAAAGACAATTCAGAATTTTGACAAGAGAAGTATTACATAGTCACGCTATGACGAACACTGACATATCACATGGTCCCTACACCTAAGACAAAAAAGCATTCGGTTTTGACAAGCTACATGTTTCTTGCGATCACAATTTTTAAGACTACATATTCAAAAACCACACAAGATTTCTCAACACATACATATATAAATTATATTTTAACCAAAGTAATATCAGATTCATCAATTTGGTTAAAAACAAACTTGTATTCTCACTGCAATGAAGCTATACAGAATAGTAAGACATCACACATCACTATTATTATTGACCAATCAGAACGGTACTTTCTTTTCACTGCATTATTATTGACCAATCAGAACGGTACTTTCTTTTCACTGCATTCGATTAAGTGGTTGTTTGGTACAAGTTTGATCTATTAATTAAAGTATTTACTTATCTAAGACAATTGGTAACATCTTTGTTTGGAAATCTTACCAGATTATAGAAGAAAACAAAAGAAAACTTTCGTTGAGAAGTTTTGTTTTTTTTCAAACTGGGGCGAAGCCCTGTCGTCAAGCTTGATTCTTTAGAACTGGGCGTCAAAAAGTTTGCTACTAATTACCACATTTGTTTGGTACAGATGTGTTTCTTCGATTTATTAGTAAAATAAAAAGTATCGATTTTCCTGTTGAATACCATATCTACGTCAGATTATCGATAAATAATCGGTGTGAAGGCTGATATCTGCTAGTTTTGATATCGTTATGTTTTTATTTACTTACCACCTTCATGTTGATGTGTATTTTTGTGATCTATTTAAACAATTACAAAACATCAATACATCACACTCCCCCCCCCCCCTTTTTTTTTATTTGTTTTTGTATCTTTTTCAATATTAAAATTAGAAGTTTTTTAATTGTTAAAGACAATTTTTTGCTTTGGAAACTACATACGAGATCCATTTCATCGATCCAGCCACCGTGATCCTCCTGAACGATCTTCACAAACTCCGGGTCCTCTGACACCGTCACGATATCTCCCATACTGATATCATGAACCTGGAACCAAAATAACGGTCACAATCCTTTATCTGGGCCCGTGTTCATGAAACTGTTCCATACTCAAGCATTCAGTCTATGCTCTGACCCATTTTCTTGTAACTTGCTCAAATCATTTGACATAGTTAAAAAGTCAACTATAAGCATTGAAAAGAGTATTTAAGTGTCTCCTACATTTGTCCAGATAATTGAAACATACGTTATGTATTGTTGTTTTTTACCCTTACCAGAAATGGGCTTGAACACAAAATCTGAGAATAGTTTCGTGAATATGGGGCCAGATATTTTACAGGCAATCTGCGATTAGACATGCGATGTCTAGGCCCGAATTTATTTATTTGTTATTAAGATGATAATGGTAGATAAGCAATAACATTCTCAAGTAATAAGTAACTATATCGGTATTATGTTGTATATCATATAGGATACCATAATACAAGGAGGATAAACGTTTGATCAGTTATACCACACGATTGCACCATTTCAAAATTTATATTTATATAATTTCCTTTTAAGAACTCATATTTGATATCACTTAGTCTAATTCATTTATTTATGTTTCTTCTAATTGAGAATTAATTTAATTATTTTTAAAAATCTAATTCTTGATATGAAAAATAAAAATAAATTCATATTTTTGTTTCAATAAAATAGATAATTCAATAATGAATTCTTGACATTTAAAATACTACATATTCAAATATCAAGAATACATTTTATTGATGTAAATAAGTTTAATTCTTGATATCAACAATTATATCCTCAATATAAAATTGTCACTATTTTTTAACAAGATTACGATCTGTTATAACAACAAATATTCATATACGAAAATGGCAAAGAGTTTAAAGTTTTAAAACAATAAAAAAAAATCCCCTTATTATGACATTTGTGTACTAAGAAAGAAATGCTTGCAAGTACATGTGTTCGGATTTTCTAACAAGAAATACCTTGACCAATGTTTCGGAATTAAGAATCCATTTGTCCATACCGATGACCACCACAGCGTCACCAGACCGCGTAAACTTCTGTATTTTGCCCACTTGACCAGGAAGCTGTCGAGAAAATAAAGAGAGCATCTGTTACGACACAATATCTAACTCCAATCAGAAATCGCACTAACATTGCTGCGCTCGTTGCACAACAATGCCGTGAGAAAGCATGTCGTGAGAGCAATTGTGACGTAACATGCATATCTAAGTCTGTTGACAGCCAGTTACTACTTAATTGATTTTAAAAACAATTATTCTTTCAGATACAATCCAATTTTTTGCCTTATCAAGGCTGTTGTTAGGTATTAAAATGTTGCATTTAATCAAACAAATTTAATGGAATAAATATTCCAAGTTCGATGCTTTAAACGTATTGAGTATTATTTTTATTTCCAAAATATTTAAAATAGGCAAGGAATAAGGCACAATTATTACTACTTTCACAAAACTTTTTTTGTTTTTTTTTCTTCAAAAACAACAACTTTGAAAAATAACATTTTGACCTTACTATATGAGCGTTTTCACACCAAAGTCAAATAGCATGGCAGATTTTCAATCTTAGGTGAGACATTCATCATTTTCCTATAAAAATATTCTTAAATATTGCATCAACCATGGTCTTTTAGACGTCCTAGACGCATTACTCAGCTTATCGGCATTTACAAGAGTTTAAACAGTCATCATGCTGTACACTAAGACATTGAGCTTGGCGGAAAGATTAGAATCCACTTAATAATAAAAACGCACGAGAGACAAACCTCTGCCATCCGTATAGACCAGCCGCCATGTTGGTCCTGAGCTTCCTTCAGGTGTTCCGCGGACACGCCCACACACACCAAATCATCAACCTTCAATAAGTCAGCGGAAAGGTCTGCGTACGCCGCTAAAATATCAGCATCTGAGGAAACCACCGTTAAAGACTAAATGCAATACGTAATCTCCGTTGCAAAGCATTATTTATAAAAACAAAATGTGCATACAGGACGTATGATTGTCTGAAATAGAACCTTCCGAAAACAATAGTTGGGTCACCCAATCACCACCACATAGAAACATCATAACATGGATACAACAATATGTAATTTGTTATCCAAACGTCGCTCTGATAATGAGCTTACCAGTTATGTTTAGGGACAGCACTGGAAATACAAAGTAGAAAAATGAGAAAATAAACGGCCCAAGATTGAAAATATTGCCATTGGTGCAGTAGATTTTAATACCTTCAGACTCCTACGATCGATCATATAACCTAACCAGAAAGAAAAGTTTCAAAAAGAGATGCCATACAAGGAGAAACAGAAAAAATGAACCCAACACCACGTACGCATGTGGCTGTTCAAGTTGTGTGAGCTCTGCCTGCAACAGATTTAACAACCGTCAATTTGTCCCATGTTAAAGTCAGGAATGTGCACCTCTACCTAAAAAAAGTGCTGGAGTTGCCAAATTACTGGGATTGGTTAACTTCGTATGCTCTGCTGTGACATTTTGTATGTTACTGCAGAGTAACGGAAAGTGACCAATCGTAAAAGTCATCACGTCTGTCATAAAGACTGTCGCTGATGTGAGATTGTAAATATAGGTTACTTTCACTGAATTGTTTTGAATCTGTCGCAAAAATAAATACAATAAGTGAAAATATTAAACTCAAATAATAGGTATACAGTGTATCGTTGTAATCTATAAATACAGCTACTTACCAAGAAGAGGAAGATGCTCTTTGTAGTAATCGTACCCGGGGGCTTCTCCGTCGGTTTTACATTTCAGATCGACCTTGCCCTCAAATCCCATTCGATATTTAGCGGTTTTCTTTGTCTTCTCCCAGGTAACAGCTACACAGTTACGGTCCCCGAGGCCCTCCTCATACGACCGGAGTCCCGTCACGGTCCCCGTTTTACCCTCACCACCTGCTCAACACAAATCACATTCATCAATACAAGATGTATTGCTTTAAAGTGTTACAATAGAGGCCGAGTAAGTCAATTTATCAACCGAATTGTCTGAAGAATGTTTGTTTACATAACAAGTGTTGTCGGTTTAGTGATTGTACTTACTTTCTAACCTAAAGGTGAAGGGTTTTTTCTGACAAAAATGCGACGACTAATAAGAGACTTGATTGACTTGAGTGGAAATTGAGGTTTTCGTGTAATGTTTCCGAGCTGAAACAAACATCGTTTATCAGTCTCTTCAATAAGTACTCAGCCATAGCTTAACAAAAGGACCAGTCGGTCTTAACGTTTGATAAGTACATTGTTTGTGTAAAAAGTAAAACCTTTTTGCAAAGCGTCTTTCAGTGTTGAGTATCCTTGGTTAAATGCTTGTACAAATGATTATGGCGTTGAATTTCATGTTAAAAAGCCACAAAACATAACGACTTTTCAAAGCTCGACAGGCTTGGCGCCTGGTGAAACTCATCAGCCATGTTTTTGTTTACATTCTATCAACATTGCGATGGCCTTTTTTTACCGTCCTGATTTGACCAGTCCCAGTCCGTTCCGCGGACCACCTTCGCCCCAGGGAAAATACCAAGTGATCGCTGCTTGTTGGAGGTAAAACGTTTCGGTACCTCAACACTGCAACAGTCAGAAAATATAAAAACAGGAGACACATTGTAACTGACGGAATTCTAAGTTTAAATCTCGTGGGAAGTGCCGAGTTAATACACGTGGGATTTGTCTAATGAAGTTAATACATTTGAGATATGTCCCAGGTTAAACACGTGGGATATGTCCTAGTTAATACACGTGGGATATGTCCTAGTTAATACACGTGGGATATGTCCTAGTTAATACACGTGGGATATGTCCAAGTTAATACACGTGGGATGTGTCCGAGTTAATACACGTGGGATATGTACTAAGTAATACACGTGGGATATGTCCTAGTTAATACACGTGGTATATGTCCTAGTTAATACACGTGGGATGTGTCCAAGTTAATACACATGGGATATGTCATAGTTAATACACGTGAGATATGTCCTAGTTAATACACGTGGGATATGTCCTAGTTAATACACGTGGGATATGTCCGAGTTAATACACGTGGGATGTGTCCGAGTTAATACACGTGGGATATGTCCTAGTTAATACACGGGGGATGTGTCCTAGTTAATACACGGGGGATATGTCCGAGTTAATACACGTTGGATATGTCCTAGTTAATACACGTGAGATATATCCGAGTTAATACACGTGGGATATATCTAAGTTGATACACGTTGGATGTGTCCAAGGTAATACACTTGGGATATAGCATTTACCAAATCATTAAAAACTGAACGTTCTTTTCCTTACCCGGCGTATCCTGGAATGAAGTATCGGATAAAAACGTGTTTCTCGTTGTGTTCACCCTTAATGTAGCATACACTACACAGGCACACCTCATCACATTCCTTACAGTTCCACTTCATACCGAATATCCCATCCACCTTACATTCGGAACACGTCGATGAGCCAAAACGTATCCCTATATGTAAAAATATGCACTTGTTAACACAGAAATGTATCCCTGCGTTTAGAAAAAAACATACAATTTTTAACACAGACACTTATCTCTGTGTGTAGAAAAAAATAATAACACAGAAATCTACCCTTGCGTGTAAAAGACATCCATTTTTCAAACCATAAACGAATCCCTGTGTGTAAATACATACACTTGTTAACACAGAAACGTATCACTGCGTGTAGAAAAAAACTACACTTGTTAACACAGAAACGTATCCCTGTGTGTAGAAAAAACTATACTTGTTAACACAGAAACGTATCCCTGTGTGTAGAAAAAAGTATACTTGTTACCACAGAAACGTATCCCTGTGTGTAGACAAAAATACACTTTCTATAAACTATACTTGTTAACACAGAAGTGTATCCCTGTGTTTAGAAAAAAACTACACTTGTTAACACATATACGTATCCCTGTGTGTAAAAGAAATATCCTTGTTAACACAGAAACGTAGCCCTGTGTGTAGACAAAAATACACTTTTTAACATAGAAACGTATCCCTGTGTGTAGAAAAACTATACATGTTAACACAGAAACGTATCCCTGTGTGTAGACAAAAATTATACTTGTTAACACATATACGTATCCCTGTGTGTAAAAGAAATGTCCTTGTTAACACAGACACGTACCCCTGTGTGTAGACAAAAATACACTTTTTAACATAGAAACGTATTCCTGTGTGTAGAAAAACTATACTTGTTAACACAGAAACGTATCCCTGTGTGTAGAAAAAAAATTATACTTGTAAACACAGAAACGTATCCTTATGTGTAGAAAAAAACTATACTTGTTAACACAGAAACGTATCCCTGTGTGTAGAAAAAACTACGCTTGTTAACACAGAAACGTATCCATGTGTTTGCAAGCCTGCAATTGTAAACACATATTATCTTTTCAGTTAGACGACGACGGTGGCGATGGTGGCGGCGGCGATGATGATGATTATGATGATCGTTATGATGATGATGCTGATGATTTAAAGGTGTTAGAATCAATGTTGAATTAACCTGTAGGTGCGTTGTCCAGTATTCTGAGGTCACACTTGCCCTCCTTTCCAGCGCGACATCTCGTCCTTGACCCCATGTCCCACACTACCGTGACAGAGACGTCGCCATGGTCCTCAACCACAGTTCCAAGATGGCCGTCGCCACCATCCTCGTTCCCAAGGTTCCAGTCGGGTCCTCTCACTACTCTCATTCCCAGAGCCATCGTGGTGTTTATCTTTTGGAGAGGTGTGACCTTTATTATACAGTATGATAACCATGGTTACCTCACTATCAAATTTTATGATATCTACTTACTGTATGATAATTATTACTGGTTACCTAACTTTCAAACTCTATGATATTTACCTACTGTATGATATTACTGGTCACCTCACTTCCAAACTCTATGACAGATACCTACAGTATGACAATAATGGCAACCTCACTACCAAACACTGCGACATGTACAACAATAGTCATCACCTCACTACCAAGCTCTATGACACCAACCTACAGTATGACAGCAATGGTCACCACACTATAAAACGTAATGCTAAACATGACATATTTTATTTCACGATCGTTAACATCCTTTCACTAGTAGTAACATTCCAGCCTACCTTGTTTATGACGTTCCAGTCACAAAGAACATTATCTAACCCAGAAGTGTTATAAGTATAGCTAGCTCGACCACGTGGGTTTACTCCGGGTTCTCCAGTTTGCCCACAATAAGACTCCCTGTGCGCTAACATCCGGGCCAACAAGAGTGTTTAATAAAAGTCGAATATCTCGTTGCATAATTGTTGTAAAATATATAGAAATGATATCTAATAAGCAAAATTTACATTGAGGAAATGATGTAGTCATCTTTCTTGATGTCCACCAATGTTGTTACATTGTCCATCGCGATAAAAGACTTGTTCATTTTGTCTAAGGCCGTTGGAGATCTGCATGAAATTCCTGTATTTAACGGAAAACATCAAGATGTGTGCCACACACTTTGTGCAGGAAACAATTCTTCGACTCTTACTGAACACAAAGTATTACTTCCGCCTCTTCGATTACTCTTGTTGTGTTTTTTTAGCGATTGACTTGGTGTTTGCCTTGTGTAGTGTTGATGTCTTGTTTTTCCTATAAATTATTATAAGTTATTCATATATCATGACCCCATTTAACTTCTACTAAGGGGCCAATGGGTAAACATATAACCCGTCCCTCTGACTGCCTGTAGCATAAGAGTGCTGTATGGCGAAATGTCTCAACAATTTCTGACATCTGACTTTACTGACTCAACACATTGTGGCTTAGTGAGTCGATACACCGGTCATCATTGTTTCTTTATAAAACAAACTTAGCATTTAAAAAAGCATATGTACAAAATGTCACACATGAAATGGTTAACCTCATCTCTGAAGTTAGATTAAAATATAATATGTGCAATGCAATCTTTTTAATACTCTTTACTTCGTTTGAAATAATTTAACCCTGAATTCGTCCATATAAACATTGCTCGATGCTCACTCTCTGTCATCGTTTCATTTAGATATAATCATCACCGAATCTTTATATTTACAAAGATCGTTCAGTCACGTGTATTTTTATGTCACATCTATGTATAGCCTAACATTGATAGATTTTTATCGCATTATATCACATGATTTTCTATCGGGGACAGCCTCTTACGACTTGGGCCGTCGCCAGTATTTGTATTTTGTTATTTAACAGCTAATTGACAATATAAGTAATTTTGGCCCGCCGCCAGGGAGACCCACATTAAATGGTACGAACTAGTCCCGATCGGCCCACGTCATCTGTCTAAAGAAGCAATTTGAAACGATTTGGTATTTTGTTTGCTTGTCAAACTTGTTTATGCTCAGACATATACATTGCATACTGTACTAGAACTGCATATCATATTAATGTTATTGAACTTAAATCTATTGTAAACAGGTCACACTGTAATTATAGCCCGTCTTTCTCGTGCTCAGGTATTTATTTACTGTGCGGCCTGTTATCTATGCGGCTTGGTTGATCGCTTCCGAGACATTTGATACATAAATCAGCTCTGCTTGGTCGCTATTAAAACTGATCCTATACATGTACAGTTATTTAACGACACACAAATTAAAAAAGCACGCAAACATCTGTGTTTCCTTTGTGCTTCCTTTTAAAACTGATTATAAAATCAATGTTTATATTTCGACCACGCAAGAAAGTTTCTACAACCGTTATGCAGGAATCCATTCAATCAGCTCTAAATGCTGATCTTGTAACCTTGTATCATATCGAAACTATCTGTTTGCATTAGAAACACATGTAAAAAATACTTCATGAGTGTTTCATGAGTATATCAAAGCGTTTTTATACTTCTGATATGGGTGTGATGTCACTTGCGTTTTCCAGGAAGATGATCGCAAGCACACGTGCATGTCAATTATTTGAATTCACGTGAGAAACTGGAACAGAAATCAATATATTCTGAACCGCTACAAGATATTGGAAATAAAACAGGTTTCTCCGTATTTGTATTCGTTTCCTGAACCACATGTGGTGCTTTTCTATCCCGTGAAAAAGCGCGGTCATTAACTACTTCAAATACAGTGTCCTCAATCATGGCTTATGTAATTTAAACATATTTTATTGCAAATAAACATATTTTGCAAACGAATGGGACACAAGTTTTAACAACATATTAAAGTCCTCTTCGGCAACAAACATGGGAATACAATACATATCACGCAATGTTAGAGCTACTTAAATATGCCTTTTAGGCATACAAATATATATGATAAGAAAGGATCACAGTTAAGAGAGAGAACGAAGAAGATAAGGACATATTTTTCGAAAATATATCGGACACAGCTAACACAGGTTTTATTGCATAATATAATTTGTTTTCATCTAGATTGTGGGCCACGGAAATGTTCATTTTCCACGCAGACGGAGCTTGTGATATGCTGTTCGCTTTTCACACACCTTCAGCTTGTCTATGGCTTATATATGTTGGTTTTACCAACATTCCCTAAGCTGAATGTTGGCCTTTCTGACAGAACTTAAGTTGTCTATGTGCCGTTCGAAAGTTATATTCTTGACCAGGCAATAGTTATTTCTCATCGGAATATAGTTCGCTTCTCATCAACTGACAATGGCTCTGTTTCTGCAGAATTGTTGCTTTGTTATCTCTTAACAATATTTTTTTTCACTGGAAAATAGCTCTTTTTCACTTGACAATGGTTCTTTTGTTTGAATGAAAACCATAACTAAATATACAAAACTACCTAAACAGTCTAGAAAAAAAAAAAAACTACCATCAAGCAATAACATAGATTATGATTTCACATCTGATCGATGTCAGAGGGTACAAGATTGGACATGATATAGCTTACGTTTCTATTCCTATTTCCTATTTTCTTAAAGAAATTTTGATTTACAAATGTGTTGGTATGTCCTACCTGTAAGATGGCGACAATCCAGTGTCCTGATTTAACTTCCTTGTTAGTTTCCAGGTATTATCGATCTACAATAAATGACTGTAGTCTATTTATAGTTGTTTATAGGTTTTTAAAGATATTTGAATTGACAAGTAGATATATGTTACCTTTATCTATTCTGTACTTCTGGAAGTTAACTCAATTATTGTAGATACAGGGCAAATCCATTAAAGTCATCAGCACACTTTTACAACGGAAACTCTAATATAAATAGTAAAAGAACATTTCAGATCGTTTAATCGACAAACATTTAATTGTCATACTACTTGTGTGTATAATTATATCGCTGCCACCTTGGGTTACAGGTGTAAAGTAATGCTCTTCTCATGCTGTGTTGTACTTGTCCGCTGTAATTGACATAATTAACCATAGCACACTTTCAAATATATGTAAAAATGTGACGGGGTGGCTGTGTATGCATTATGCTGGATCCAGTCTTATTTGAGTGAGAGACGACAGTGTTTTGCTACCTCAGATGACAAAATCCTACATTTCTTAGTACCTCAAAGTTCGGTATGGGGACCATGATACAAAACCGATCAATGAATTGTATCGACGTCATGCATTCATTATTCGTGTTGATGACAAACCTGCACATGATTATTAACTAATTCATCCCTGAAGACACATTTGAACTCTTCCATTTCAAAGGTTGGATAGTTCATTATTAAATTTCAGGGGTGAATGAGTAAAACCCATCTAGGACAGCACATCATAAAGTCTGGTATTTTCTCTAACTGACATCGCACCTTGAACGAACGACAATATGCTTAAGCTTATTCAGAAGAAAAAGATAAAATGAATCGTGTTTTCTCCCAAACATGAGCAAAAACAAGTTCTACAGCTAAAGATCGGTAGCAAATATATTTAGGCAGTCCTAGTGTATTAAAGCTAGCTCAGCTATTAGGTGTAAACAATGTTAAGGAATTTAATAAAAAGGGAACAAAATGTGAAGGGTTAATTATAATACTGTTTCATTTAAACATGTAAACACTCCGTTATGGATCACTCTTCGTTTGTTTTCTATAATGTACATATTCATGTTGTATTTGCAACTTATAGGCTGTAAGACCTACGGAATAAAGAACAGCGTACATTGAACACTGCTGTCGGAGACAGAATCCTTGTTAAGCGTTCCAAAATGTCCTCCTGAGACCAATGACTTCGTATTTCGGATAGGTAACAGCCAATTTGAAACATATTTTACATATTACATGTACTACTCAAAAGTAAAAAACTACTGCCACATTCAAGACGAATGTTTAATCTGACTTGTTTATACGAATAAGCCTTATAGTGCAGGCATGTTATAAATAATAAGGCGCCCTATGGTCATTCCGCTTCGGAAATATTTACCTGAATCTTGTATTTTAACTATTGCGAAATTAAGATTATCCCCATACAAACTTCGTATAGAGAGAAAACTGATTTGAAAGAATACCTCGAAATAAAAGATCATATATACAGTGTAAACAAGGTGATGTGGAGGACCTTTGGAAATTTGTTCTTGTTTGTCCATTTTACAACGAATTGAGAGTACAGTGTACGTAACATTTAAAGATATAAAAGAATGCGACTATATATGTTCAAAATAAACTTCCTTACAGTATATAAACTTCTGTAAATCTAGAACAAGTATTTGTACACTTACTGCAAAGCGTCTTTAAGTGATTTCATAAATTATATAAGACGCCGATTTAAAATTATTTTAAATACATTATAATTAATGCGAAAAATGTCATTTTACATTTTACAGAAAAACTAATTCTTCTACATTGTATTCGGAAAGTTTAATAGGCACTTTTCCCTTATCGTTATATTTCAACATATATTTTACCCTTGGTACCACTGATGTGTCCTAAATTGACGAAATGGTCAGATGATGCAGTAAGTATTTACTTGGTGTGGCTTTCTGAATCGAGAAACTATTTTTTTAGATATGTGCTTCCAAACTTTGTATTTCTAGCAATCATTTCCCCATCTAATCATGAATACAATGCTTCAAAATAGTAGAATTAGTTGCGTCTGTACACTCGTGTTACCAAACAAGACTTGACTTTGCAGTAGATAGTAGATGGAGGTGATGGCTTGTGGAGGACAATTCTGGTCGGTCTGGCATCACATTTTGTTGTCTCTCTTACCGCCATGTTTTCAATTTTTGTCCAGTGTCGCCATGTAGTGTACATATTCCGTTGGGTATACATAAGGAATTTGTATAAATTCCAAAATGCACATTTGAATAGAGATGTAGGAGGTGTATTGTAGTTAAGATCAGCTAAATCCGATGACTTTTTTGTTACGTTGCGATTTTAATCCTTTGTGTATCAACATTTTGTACTACTTAGCAACCAATTGTACATTTATGTTCTTGTGTGCATGTGTATAACATATAGTCACCTATTTAAAACAATGATGAACTCAATAAACCAAATAACACAGAAACATATTTTTGAAAGTTTATTAGACAGAAAGAAATAGGAGTTATATATCTTGTTACATTGTTTTTTCTATGATATAGTTAAGAGAAATACAAGAAAAGTGTCTATCTTGAACGAAAAATATACGATGGGAATTCGACTGAAATTCCGTTATTTTGTCTACTCAAAACTAAATATCGTATTTCAGGCAAAGATGGTTGTATTATGTTCGGCAGCTGGGTGCTGGCATTGGATACAATATCTATGCAATGGCATGAGGTTATAACAGCGACTGATATACTATCCAAAACCTGATGTCGTCTTGGATCAGCCCTCGTGCTGTTTATCTGCTCGTGGGCTGTGCCCTTTCAGATATGTGGTTTAATTCCACGGATAAGTGCGATAGAAGCTAGAGGCTTTTTGGTTTACAGGACTCCAGTTTCCTCTGATACGTATGTCCCTTACTAAGGTGAAATGACCTTGAAGCTTTGTACCGCCTCCTCTCCCATCGCTTTGATAACAGTGACCTGGAAATAAAAATACATTTATTAAAATAAATAAATAAATAATAATAATAGAATCATACTAAAGTAAATCAGTGTTAATGTATACACAAAAACGTACAAATCTATAAGGTCACTGTCTAGAATCTGGCTATCCAGTCATTTAATCTCAGTTTATCTGGAGAAGAAAATAGCCAGTTATATCACAATTGGTCATGAGATGATCATTATCACTAATTCTGATTCATATATGATTACTACAACAAGAGAGAGTAGAAAAAATCCTTTTAATCCAGTGTTCGTTTATATAGTACTTATTTTAATCCTGTTAATATTTAATCATTAAAAATGTATATTTCACGTTTTGTTATTTGCCTTCAAATTAATATTTAACTTAAATTGAACAATAAAGCAGAGATTTAAATCGACTTTACATTAATGTGTCTCGCTTCATATTTTTTCCAATTGCAGTACTTACAGAGAGATTCTCGTCGTTTTCAAACCTCTTCCTGATTTCCTTTCCCAGACCACCTTGTGGTGATTTCACATAAGCCAGTTCACCACTATCGTTCATCAGGGACATATAGCCATCCTCATCCCTGCTCACATCAACAACCTAAACAGACATCACACGTACTGTTACTATGGAATATCATCTATACCAAACAATACTGTTACTGTGGAATATCGTCTATACCAAACAATACTGTTGCTATGGAATATCGTCTATACCAAACAATACTGTTGCTATGGAATATCGTCTATACCAAACCATACTGTTACTATGGAATATCGTCTATACCAAACCATACTGTTACTATGGA
>JAUMHH010020117.1:0-10318 GCA_032359455.1 Chlamys rubida | reverse complement strand
CTATGGAATATCGTCTATACCAAACCATACTGTTACTATGGAATATCGTCTATACCAAACCATACTGTTACTATGGAATATCGTCTATACCAAACCATACTGTTACTATGGACTATCGTCTATACCAAACAATACTGTTACTATGGAATATCGTCCATTTCACAATAGATATGATACAATATTGAAATCACTCCGAATGAGAAAGTTTAGATGAGACAAAAGAGAAGGAAGCTGATCATGTCGAGTCTGCGCACTATTGGGACATACAACTGACCTGTAGGTCTTTTTAGGAACAAACTACTCACCTGTCCTACCAACTCACTTTTGGGGTATACTACTCTCCTGTCCTAACGACTTACTTTTGGGCACAGGTACTAGCCTCGTCTGTCAATACACCCATTAAGATTATATAATAGGTGTATATTGCCAGATGAGGCTAGTACCTGTGTTTTTGGGTAAACTTTTCACCTGTACTCCCACCTCAATTTTGGGGTATACTACTCACCTGTACTCCCAGCTCACCGTTGGGACATACGTCACACATGCTCTCCCAGCTCATTTGTGGGTATACTACTCACCTGAAGGTCATGTCTGATCACAATAGGGACACTCATGTTGTGTGTAGATGGGCAGATATCTTCGTACTTCTTCTGAGTGAAAATGTCCAGCCCCGTCATATGCACCTGTACAGCGAAATATTTAACATAGAACATAAATACAGACACAAAGTTTTGATTGAAGCAAAGTTTACTGCTAACGAACACATTTAAGAGGAAGTCTGATTTCAGAGCTTTTGGTGCTTTAACTATTGAATAAATCATGATAGCGCTTATCCAGGTTACTTAAATGATCACTTATTGCATATATTGTGGGTAAGTCCATTCACCAATGTGCTAATTTGTTAAAATTTGAAAATGACGTAAAATTTCGTTCCGCTTAGAACTTTACAGTACTTTTCACAACGCAAATCAATCTAATGAGAATTAATGAATAAGGGGGGTATTCAATCTTCTCATACCAGTAATCAGTCCCTTTGCCTATTTTCAAAATGCACTATAGTTTGACGGCTACAGAGATTTACCATGACTCCATTTAATTTAGGCTGAATTACCCACATGCACTGGTCACAATATATGTCTTACGAATCATCATTTCTACATTACGTAAACAAATACAGGAAAAAGTACCTGTGAGGTAGGCCATTTTAGTGTTTCTACATATTGCTAGTCTTTACTGCAATATAGGATTGGTAAGTCCAGTCTAGTGGGGCAAATAGAACTAATTCAAATCATTACATATATTACATATGTAAGGGGCGACAAGTGAGTTACAATTATATGTGTTGCGTATGCAAAAGTGATATTTGCATACCCAATCATATTATATGCATCTCTTTGCTGTACAATGATAACATGAACAGTGTGCATACCCCAACTACCTAATTATATGCGACAAGCTAAAAATATCGAACATTATTATCGGTATTGAACGTCAACTTTTACGTATATAAAGTTGTAGTTTGTTACTGACTTATATTGTATAAACACGAAGGGAAACTTCTGTTTGCTAAGTTTGAAGTTATGTTAATACTTATTTAACATGTTTTTATAAGTGCAAATTTTTACTATTTTTAATCTATCGTACTTAACTCACCTTAGCGTGTCCATATTTCCCGGTTTTAGAAGTGCACATTTCCAATATTTTCAATCTATTTTACTTGACTCACCTTAGCGTGTCCATATTTCCCGATTTTAGAAGTGCACACTTCCACTATTTTTAATCTATCGTACTTAACTCACCTTAGCGTGTCCATGTTTCCCAGTTTTAGAAGTGCACATTTCCACTATTTTGCACGGGTGCTCCCTAATCACAACGTATCCATTTTTCCTGAGTGCGGAGCACTGCTGAGGAACAGTGGTGGAGGATCCAGCGTCTCCTGTCCCAAACTCAGTCTCATCTATAACGTCAGCGATCTTCCTGGAACACAAATGAATCAAACCTTTACCCAGTGTTGTGAAATATTCAGTTAGACTAGGGTAATTATAGTATTCCTGTTAAAGCTTAAAAGTACAAACTATACCATCTCAAGACAAAAAAGACTGTCCAGTGGCACCAAATGTATTGAAGTTTTATGCTCCCTAAGAGAATTTTTACATTATTGACATATTAAATGTTTATAACAATTATGATAATTTATAAATCGATCGATGTGGATATATTGGTACGCCTTATCGACCATTTTCTATGACCAATCACCTCGTAAACACGTGTAAATGATGTGTCAGTTGTTATATTGTTATACTGATAGAAAGATCAGTTCTAAAATGATTCGTGCCAGAGTTCACATCGAGACTGTGGTCGATATTTTGAGGAAAATGTGTATTCAAATTGAAGAAAATTATATGAAAATGTGTATTTGTAAAACAGGCTTTTCCATTTTGTAAAAAAAATCACAGCTTTCTTACATAGACTTCATCATGACTAACCTAGCATATCCAGGTATATTATTATGTACCGTGCATACAGCAGGGGGAAAGCCTACTCTCCAATGCCTGCACAGGATTATCCTCGAATATCCTAGTATATTATTACGCACCTGCATACAGAAGGGAAAAGGCTTTCTCTCCAATGCCTGCTTATTATTATCCTAGATTATCCTCGTATATAATTATGTACCGTGTATAAAGCAGGGAAAAACTTTCCCTCCAATGCCTGCATAGGATAATCCTACATTATCCTAGTATATTATCATGTACCTGCATACAGTAGGGAAAGGGCTTTCTCTCCAAGGCCTGCATAGTATTATCCTAGCATATCTAAGTATGTTAGCATGTACCTGCATACAGCAGGGGAAAACTTTCCCTCCAATGCCTGCATAGGATAATCCTAGCATATCTAAGTATGTTAGTATGTACCAGCATACAGTAGGGAAAGGGCTTTCTCTCCAATGCCTGCATAGGATTATCCTAGAATATCCTAGTCAAAGTTGTAAAAACCACTGGAATACTGACTCCTAGCTTTTGATACTGTGTTAGGGGGCAGGGGTAAGCTGGGGTTGATTGATGATACTTTGTGTAAGTATCAAAGTCAAAGCTTCTATTCAGACATTCAATGTCTATGACTATAGAATTTAATGAAATATATGTTTTTCTTATGTATCTCATAAGATATCTCATATGATATATATGATAGTTTTTAAAAGAAATTATACAAGACGTCTTAAGATATAACATATAAAAGCTGTCTTATAAACAAAAGAAAATAAACTGCCTTATAACTTTTATGACATATCTTATATGCAGTTTAAACAGTCTCTAGAACTGAGGAGAGTGGGCTTGCTGACAGTATAAAGTATGGACTTTGCAGCTAAAAATGTTTAAATCAAATTTTCTATTTGAAGCTATGTTAATTTTGTTCATGTGAATGTATATTAGAAATATAAGCAATCACTTTGCGACTTTTCTACATGTCTATGTATGTATTTCACTGTGTTTTTCTATGTTGCCTTCAAACTACTTTGTAGTTACAAATGTGCAAATAAAATTTTGAATTTGAATTTGAATATATTACATCACATACCACATAAAGTTTATAGAAGATATCTATAAGATGTATAACTATAAAATACAGTGTTGACATTGCTCCTTGAACAAATGTTGAGTTGGCTAGCCGACCACCTATTTCAGTAGATGTTTGTTCGGGGTAGGAAGTCCTAGCATTAACCAGGATCAAGTTTCAGTAGATCTGGCTCATCTGATATCCCTAATGAACATGTAAATTGACACACCTCGTGATACAGAACCTGTTAAACGTCACGACTTATCAATTTGTTTCCCTTTTGACAGCTCTCCTGTAACTGTGACAGCGAATTGTTCATCTCAAATACACATTTCGAAATCAGTCATCGAAATTTGCACCGAACAATTACATCACTTTCACAAGTGTTTAATTGCATATCATTCACACAGACGATTTTTGCGTAAATCATCAAATTATTTTTAATTTTACAAAAATATCTGTTTGAAAAATATGTCTTTCAAGTCTGCAGATTAATTAATTAAATTTACAAAACAAAAAAAAAGGTTAAACAACTTACTGCTGCTCTTGGTTGTTGCGTCGTTGCTTGGTCTTCATGATGTAAGTTATAGTTATTTCCTCGGAGAAGATATTCCACAGAGTTTTTAAGAAAATATCCTGTGTTGACAGTACCAGTAACAAACCTAAAGGAGTAGTGTTTGGATCCTCGCAACAGTTGGGCTATATATATAAAATGATTGCACAACCACCTGAAACCCGCTCAGCTCTCTATTTTTAGACAACCAGACAGGTCATGTGCGAGAACGTAGTGTTTCCTGACGAACCACATTTCCAATGCTTCCGCCTGCTCATTACCCGAGTGAGTGAAATCATGTCCAAATAAGCACGCTAGTTTATCTCTTAATAAGAATGGATCACAAACATTTCCCGGCAATTATCGCTGATTTCATGCATTTCTTCACAATGCAGAGAAATTGATTGCTTATTTGTATATTAGTACATTCATAATACTTCAATTCAATTCAAAAATATATTTGCACATTTGTAACTACAAAGTAGTTTGAAGGCAAAATTTGATTTAAACATTTTTAGCTGCAATGTCCATATACCTTAATTATACTGTCAGCAAGCCCACTCTCCTCAGTTCTAGAAACTGTTTAATGAATAAGCAAGAGTCCAGTATAATCTGTGAGTTGTTTGTAGATAATATTGAGGTCAAATAATTGGTTTCTAAGGTAACATCATGTGTAATACTGAAACTGGTACACAGCATAATTTGACCACACTACTTTACAGTAAACTGTATGAATAACATCTCACTTACAAGTATATTCTGAAAAACTGCATCATTTTGAAAACATTATAACTATTTCAGGCCATAGTGATTTGTATAAGCTTGTTTATGAATGATATATTCACAAATATATTCAATGACATCAATAAAAACATTCGTGGTTCGTGGCAAAAGACATTTTAGCCGTATAAGTGTCAGTGTGTTGTGCAACTAAGTTCAAAATATTAAATAAGAGTTACCTCCCCTCCCACACATACAGTACAGGTGTTAATGTGTTGGGCAACTAAGTTCATAACTTTAAATAAGAGTTACCTCCCCTCCCACACATACAGCACCGGTGTCGGTGTATTGTGCAACGAGTTCATATTTTAAGTTAGATTCCAGGACAACCAATAAGAGGCTCAATGCCGCCATACAGGGGACTCCCTGTACATATGTACTGTCGCAAAATGCAACAACCAATGAGGAAAGTGACTAGGTAGGGAGGAAATGTGAGGGGCTGGGGCCTCGACTTGAAGGGAGCCCCCCCCCCCAAAGGAAAAGTTTTTATTTTTATGCGAAAACCTGTGTTTCGAGAGTATTTAAAAAAAAAAAATGTTAAAAATGGTTTTGGGGGAAACTTTTGAGTCCATGTAAAGAATGACTAATACAAATTACTGTTAAATATTGTAAATATAATAAACTTTGTTACAATGAAAACAATACAAAAATCAAATGGTGAATTCTTATTTTGTATTTCAGGGACCTGAAGAAAACGGAATTCCGGGTGAGTTACTGATTATAGATTGTCTACTGGACACTAAGTTTATAGATAATGTATTAAAATATCTTATTTTTGGAGATGGTCTAAAGAAATGGGGAAAAAAAGTATTTCATTAGGGAGCTTATTCAGATATTATTCATGGGGGTAATGTTTGGTCATGTTTTAGTATGAAAGATGTTGTAGAAAAGGAGACCCTATTACATCATACATGTTTATATTTTGTGCTGAAATGCTATCAGCACGGACTTATATTAGACTATCTAATTCCGTGCTATCAGTAAGAATCAGATATAAAACAAAATTAAAGGGAATTAGTATTGATAACTGTCCTATTCTGGTGTCAAAATATATCGATGATACTACAATAACTCTTGATAGCTCTAAAAATCATTGGATGAAGCAATTTTAAAATGAACAAACATCATTTGCGAAAATCTCTGAAGTTTTATACCCGACGCATTTACGAACCGATTCCTGCGCAGTTGGGATCACCTGAAAGCATGTAAAAATTCCCTTTCCAAAAATACCCCGGAAATGTCCAATATCGATCATGGATATTGCATTTGCACCTACGCAATAAAGGCTTGGTATTTTCCAATTAATATGAAATCATTGAAATCAATAAGAGCACAAAAAACAATGCCAAATTTTCATGAGTTTTCTCCCACTTCGCTAGGTACATTCCCGACTTGTAGTGAGATATAGGAGGGCCTCTACCCGAGAGGGGTTACGGGGCCTCTACCCGAGAGGGGTTACGGGGCCTCTACCCGAGAGGGGTTCCGGGGCCTCTACCCGAGACGGGTTACGGGGCCTCTACCCGAGACGGGTTCCGGGGCCTCTACCCGAGACGGGTTCCGGGGCCTCTACCCGAGACGGGTTACGGGGCCTCTACCCGAGACGGGTTCCGGGGCCTCTACCCGAGAGGGGTTCCGGGAAATATTGAAAGTTTGATGAATTAGGCCGATTCTACGATTTAATCTCGCCTTATTCAAAATTTAGGTCATTCCAATAGTTTTAAGTTATAAGTAGCATTCCAAATGTGTCCGATGGGAATTTACTTAAATTGAAACGAATATGGGATTAGTACGATTTTAAGAACCGTTTTGGACCGTTTTGGGGATTAATCGCGTCATTGGACTCATGCTAGTTGTTAAGTTGTTTTCCGTTTTTTTCTTTTGAGTGGATATCAACACTTTCCACAAAATTCATATCAAGATATATTTTTAGATATGAACTATGGTCGTTATATTTGGTACGTATGTTGACTTTTACGTATTTGATCAAAATAGCATATCCAGCCTTTTCTTATCCTCCATTACAACTTTTATAACGATAGTTGTGTAGAATTGGCACAAGAATAACACGATGCTTGTGTCTTAATGTAATCTTCAATTCAAAGCAGAGCAAGGCATGTTTTCTTTGATAAAAAAATATAGATTTTCAGTTTTAAAGTTGAAGGTTTAAGAAAACAAGAGGCCCAATGGCCTTAGCGGTCACCTGAGTTATAGCATAGGCACTGGTAGCTCAATTTGATTATTGAGATGTGATGTGGAAATCAAAGTGAAATATAATACTCGTTATGTCACCATAGGATAAGAACTCTAAAAACTATTCAAGTCAAATTTTTTGCTATTGAGAAATATAATATCTATTATTATTTAGCCAATTTTCCTCTCTTGGCCAACCCCTGGGATAGGACAGGATCTTAGTTTCTGATACTATATGATTTCAGTTTCATTATAACTATTCCAACCAAGTTTGAATTATTTCTTGCTGAAAATGGACAAGACATAGTCAGAAGTGTTATAAACCAAGGAGAACAGATTACCAAAGGGTAATATAACTAACAGTTTATATAATACACTTAAAGGGCATTTCCATCCAAAAATAGAAATTTGAATCTTCTACCATCTGAGTGCAGATGTTTTTTAAATATCAGCCATTTTCCCCTTTTTGGCCCCACCCCTCCAGCCCCCCTGGGGCAAGGACGGATCTTATTTTTCAAATCGATAATGCACCTAAGGACTTTTCTATCCATGAAGAGTATTTGTTCGTAACACATCTGAGTCTGATGAAGAAGCTTTTTGAACTTTTAACCATTTACCCCATTCGGGCCCCACCCCTACAGCCCCTGGGGATGGGGCAGCATCTGATTTTCTCAACCATCCAATTGCTATCCGGCATCATAATCATTCTAACCAGGTATTGATAATTTCCAGCTAAATATTGACAAAATATGCCAAAAAGTGTTATTTCCCTATATAAACTATGGTAAACTTTACCCCCTCCGCAAGGGAGAACGGATAGCCCGGGGGAACTGAAATTTACAATTTACATAAAGCCCCTGATGATCTTTCCAACCATGCAGAGAAACTGATTGTAGTACTTCTGGGTCTCAAGAAGAAGATTTTTGAAATATTGGTTAATTTTCCCTTTGGG
Source organism: Chlamys rubida (assembly GCA_032359455.1). Taxonomy (NCBI): domain Eukaryota; kingdom Metazoa; phylum Mollusca; class Bivalvia; order Pectinida; family Pectinidae; genus Chlamys; species Chlamys rubida. Next base: position 2,285 of record JAUMHH010020117.1, on the reverse strand, counting down.
GCCCCGCCCTGGCCCCTGGGGTTGAGGCAGGAATCCCAATTTTACACTTTGATACCATCTTCCTCCAATGATGATTCTAACCAAGTAAGAATCATTTCCTACTGAAAATTGACAAAATATTCCCAAAAGTGTTATTTCCCTATATAAACTATAAAAAAAACTTGACCCCCTCCCGAAGGGAGAACGAATAGCCCGGGGGAATTGAAATTTACAATTTACATAAAGCATCTGATGATCTTTCCAACCATGCAGAGAAACTGACTGTAGTACCTCTGAGTCTCAAGTAGAAGATTTCTGAAATATTGGTTAATTTTCCCTTTGGGGCCCCGCCCTGGCCCCTGGGTTTGGGGCAGGAATCCCAATTTTACACTTTGATACCATCTTTCTCCAAGGATGATTCTCACCAGGTACGAATATTTTCCTACTGAAAATGAACAAAATATACCCAAAAGTGTTATTTCCCTGTATAAACTATAGTAAACTTGACCCCTCCCCAAGGGAGAACGGATAGCCCGGGGGTCCTGAAATTTACAATTTACATAAAGCCCTTGATGATCTTTCCATCCCTGCAGAGAAATTGAAAATTTTACAATTTTGTAGCCTCATCTACCAAGGATGATTCTGACCATGTTTGAAAAAAAAAGATCTTCTGGTTCTTGAGAAGAAGTCGAAAATGTAAAAAGTTTACGGACGACGGACGACGACGGACGAAATGCGATCAGAATAGGTCACTTGACCAAAGCTCAGGTGACCTAAAAACACCCCCATGAAGGGCGAAACCCTGTTTTGGAGTCCCAAGAGAAAACATCTTTTAACTGTGGACAATAAAGATTATTTGTCATCATCACGGGATAATGAGTCCAAGTTTACTTTTCTTAAAAGACTAATTGTCTTTTGTAGTAACCAAAAACGTCCCCAAATCACATAAAAAAAATTGAAACTTTTTCGTTTCATTGTCGAATGTAGAGAATATATTTTGACAAGGCAAAGTATTGCAAGGCAATACATAGTCCTCCACCGGTAATGATTTCTATATTTAACAAACAGTACACTTATGTTAGGAAGCATAGGTCACAGTGAGGTCATAGTGACCTACTTATTGCACTCTGCCATCCCAAGATGTCCTTGTACACCAAATCTGGTTACTCTAGGTGAAATAGTATAGAAGATTTGCCCCGGGCAAACATTTTCAAAAGTGAAGGTCAAAGGTCAAAGCATAGGTCACAGTGAAGTCGTAGTGACCTTCTTCTTACACTCTGCACTCCACCATCCCAAGATGTCCTTATACACCAAATCTGGTTACTCCAGGTGAAAAAATATAGAAGATATGTCCCATACAAACGTCTCGGACAGAAGGATGGACAAGTGCAAACCTATAGTCCCCCCAAGAACCGGTTGGGGACTAAAAATGATATGTTATAATGTCTTTAAAGTTAAGTTTCATACCAAGCAGAGTGTGGAGGTGAGGACAAAGAGAGCGAGTGTACAGCGGCTGTGACCTCAACTTAATACATCTGTTTGGTTTGGTTTGTTTGTGCATTACCTCCTATTAATACATGTAGCTAGGGTCATTTAAGGATGTGCAATGTTTTGGTGGTGGAGGGAAGCCGTAGTTCCAGGAGAAAAACCACCGACTTACGGCAAGTATCTGGCGACTGACCCACATAGGTCTCGAACCCGCAACCTAGTGGTGGAGAGCTAGTGGTAGCAGAATGTCAGACGCCTTAACCACTAGGCCACCGCGGCCCCAAAAAGTACACCTGCAAATGATTTGGGTTGTAGGCGGGTCGCGCACACCAATGAGGCCTTTTTATCTATCTTTTACCACTGTACATCAAGATTGCTTTGAAATCCAAAGTTTCAAACAAAGTTTACATTCACTTATTATAGTGTAGTCATTATGATTTGATAAATTGTGTTTCACCTCTTTCACCTCATAACATTTCAACCCCAAAGTTCTACTGGATATTGAATACAACACAATGTTTATAACAATACAATGTAAAGCTTTATTCACCATTTAATTCAGCAGGGAAAGTGTACAGCACACAGGATGTTTAACAAATAAGCAAAACAGAAAAATATGAAAATACCTGTGAATATTACAGATAAAATTTGTTTTAATGATTAGTTGAACCAGAATCAATCAACATATTTTAACTACTAGTTCATATCTTTATAAAACAGGTCTTGTTAATAGTCCATATCGTTTTCATTGTAAAACTGACACAGAAACTATAGTTCATGCATTATGGGAATGTAAAGAAGTACAAGTGTTTTTAACA
>JAUMHH010020106.1:0-10752 GCA_032359455.1 Chlamys rubida | reverse complement strand
TTATAGATATGTGGTAACTTTAGACAGGTGGTAGTTATAGATATGTGGTAACTTTAGACAGGTGGTAGTTATAGATAGGTGGTAACTTGAGACAGGTGGTAGTTATAGATAGGTGGTAACTTTAGACAGGTGGAAGTTATAGATATGTGGTAACTTTAGACAGGTGGTAGTTACAGACTGGTGGTAGACATATATATATATATAGTTGGTTGCTATGGACAGATGGTATGGACAGGTGGTACATGTACATGTAGCTATAGACAGATGGAAGCTATGGACAGATGGTAGTAGTAGACTGGTGGATATTATGTTGAAATGGTAGTACAGACATTTGTTGTTATAGAAATATTGGTTATAGGTGGTCTGTAACGAAATTATTTACTTTGATATTTGCTATTGGAACACGGTGTATTTGTAATTGATATTTACCGAATGTATAGATTTGTACATTTGAATGAATTCTTTATATTGAATGTCAGTAAAACCGTTAACAACCGATTGTTTGCTTAAACGTACGTTTTGTTAAATTCGTGATTTTTAATTCTTCGCTAATATGTTGTGAACTGTACCAGTTTTAAAACGAAATTTACAGCTCACGAAATAATTTTGATTTACAGTAACAGTTGTCCTTTTGAATAATAGGTATATTGTGTCAGGTATAAAACCCTTAACAACCAAATCCCAGCCATGACAACAGAGCTGATTTCGTCTTGATCCAAACAAAATATAAAAAAGAAATATCTTTTCATTGTATCTCAGCGATGGGGTAACTAGGTACATTATTTCCGGAAATGAAACATAAATTGCGCGTTGTCACGGTAATGCGGACGTGACATAATTCGATGACTTCTCAACCTCGAATGTAAATGTGAGGGATAAGCTAAACATGTCAGATTCAACCAAAACAAATGAAACTGCCATAAATGAGGGATCTGTTGTACTCTGTCGTACAGATAAGGCGGGAGAAATGGGCCAACTCCTAGGAGGGGTATATTGTGTGTGGAGGGGTGCTTCAATCATCACAGCACTAGACTAATCTCACAACCAATCCAGGCTGACGACTCTAACATATGACAGTGGGAATGCTGTACAGTCGGGCGTTAGAAAAAAAGAATAATTACTTGAATTTATTGGTCTTTTACTCCAAACATCTGTTAATGTTTTGTATCTTTATTTGTTAGATAAGCTCTGTTAGGCGGTATCGGAGTAAACGTTTATGAGAAATATGTCTGATAAATTGGAGGTGAAGTGTATATATAACTGTCCATTGTAATATAGCTGAGGGAAGGTTGGGACGGTTTGGTCTAGGTCAGTAGATACACAATCTTCTGATATAGGATACTCTATAAAACATACCCATAATAAAAGTCACGCTTCCGTCGGAGTTCAGGCTACATACACGGACTTAGACCACATTTTAAGATATAATTTATTCTAATGTCAATTTCGATATTGGATATCAGTATTGTGTATACAAGGTTTCGTTTATTATAGGGAATATATGTAGGTTATTAAACACCCGGGACACCTCTAGATCTACCACTGAATACGGTTGCACAATGATATACATCAATAAGAGGCCATCATGTCCAATCGAGAAACGGACGCAGGTGTGATTTCAGTGTTATTATGCACCTACATACTAAATTTGAGCTGTATCGGACAATACCTACATTTCGATCCAATGAGAGGACGCAGCGGCCATGTTTGACGACCGATTGTAAATAGAAAAGAATATACAAAGCTACACATGTACGTCCGGAAAACAAATGGCGGAATAAAACGGAAGAAAAAGAATATGAGATGCAAAATAATCATTCATCAAGGTCGTTTGAGGTACTTTACAAAGGTCACGGAAACAACAGGGGTTACCATCCGAAACATATTATGTAATTGTATTGAGCAACGTTGTAAGGAGAATACAAGTTTTTCTCGCGATTCACATAATCTGCTTATCTATGAATAAATAAAGAAGAAGAGCATTTGAGGTCAAGGTCAAAATTACAAATTGGACCTTGACTTTAAATACCAAAATAATCATGTGATATGAAATCATACTTGGCATGGTCAAGGAGTGTGTCGCAAACCAAAATGGGATCACTTCAACCTTTATTAAGCATTGTTTAATATATTTGTATAAAAATTCGGGATATTTGGGTGTTCAGGAAACCTCCACTTCAAATGAAATTTATTTTCCATGACATTTGTGATGAACATTACTATTTGTTATAACCTGAACACATCTCTGTGGTTTGGATTGTGTCTGGCTTGGCCGTAACAGTCGCTGGTACAGTTGCTGTTTATGTGGGTCACCCTATCACGGGCTATGCTGGTCGTATGTATCATAAAGGCTGACGACACAGTTGGGTGTATTCATCATTACGGTCGCCTGGTCCCCTGTAGTACACTACACCTATTTCTGTAGTATCCTGTTAATGTGTACATGTCTTGTGTATATACTATATGTGTGGTAGGGTTTCCTCCACAGTCCGGTAGGAGCCTGACTAGGTGGACTGAATTTGATGTTTCCTTCCCTCCATGCATACAATGCTATGGTAAACCTTAAAATCTCTGTTTAAATGTATCCTGTTATGAATCACAATATTGAATGATTTGCAACTTAATAGTATATCCGCATAAAGGTGAAGGAATTCGTTAACACTGACGACGCATGCAATTCATGAGCAATATATCTATGCAATGAACGACATTCTTACAAGTTCATTATTGCGTGGCGTCGATATTAACGCTCCGAACACCTAAATAACAAATGAACAAATCTAGAGTAATAATATTACTGAAAAATAAACAATGTTATGACATAACCAACCCAACAGTTGTACAGTCATGTCATAAATATGGTAATACACACGTGCAATAAAACCTGAAGGTGCTACGATTGTTTAAAACCGTGGGAACATATTCCTACAGGTACTACTTTTATTTACTAAAAAGGTGCTGCATTATTTTCAGATGATTATTTTTTGCTTTTAATGAATTTGAAATGTTCATTTTTTGTTTTTAAAACTGTTCATTATTTTAAAAAAAATAATAAGCTGGAGTTACTTTTTACTGCGCGGAACGACAATACTATGAACGGAGTACTTTGGTTTTGACCTCTATAGAGTCAGCTGATAACAAATAAATGGATATTTTTCAAATTATGAATGTTATGTGATAAATAGAATCTTATATGTGTGTCCACGTCATATTGGATTAATTAAATATGACATGGGCACTCATGTAATATACTCTATAAACCAGTCGCCGTTTTAAAGGTGCTCTCAACATATTTGAAAGAGCTGGCCTTGTGTTTTACGCTAATTATGAAAGAGCGTTATATGCAGAACTCCTTACAGTAACAGTTACCAGGCCATGATGTCATCGCCTGGGAGGTAAACATAAGTCCTCTTCTCAGATACGACGGGACATTTACACAGCTACGTAGGCGGTAATTCGTCAGACTCTGCTTTATACAATATGTATACATCAACATCAAGATAGCAAATGTTCATAAGGACAATCTCCCCATACACTTTGGTAATGTACTGCGTAGTAAATAATGTTTATCCTAATCGTTTTGAATAAACTAGGCAATCTGGAGTATCAATGTGAGGCTTGTTTCGTTCGTGCGCACGTGCGTAATAGTGTTTGCGTGTACGGGATTAATCTTGTGTGTGCACGTGATAAATCGTCTGTTTGTATGTTTAAATCGCGTGTGCGTACATGATATATCGAATGCGTGTACGTGCTCAATCGTGTGCGAACACTCGATAAGTCGTGTGTGCGTATGGGAAAAATTACGTGTGCGTACGTGAATCTGATACATGTATACCGTGCGCTATTGGAACACTTAACATACGTATATACTTTACCGTGTGTGCGTACGCGATACAGATTTAATGCATAACTAATTTTGCAATACATACAGTGTTTGACGTTGAAGGAACTAGGAACTATTTATAGCTTTGGACGATGGATTGAGTGCAAGTGATTTTCGTTTATGTTTGTGTCACACGAATATTGCATGATATACTTGCGAATACTCACGACAAACGGGCCCAAAAGTGAAAAGTGATGTTAAAGTACAGTACACATGTTTTTGTTTATGCTCTGTTTAATAGGGTCACGTGGTTTAATTGATCGCAGGTAAAAGTACACAGGATGGAGGAGGGGCAACTGTAGGAGAAAAAAATCACGATCGTTGCAGATAAATGAGCAGTTTGCTGTAAATCAGGTGACCAAGTCAACTACAAGTCGAAATGATTCTTTATCTGGCTATATGTCTGTCTTAAGGATCGACGTACCACTGCCGAGAACTCTAACTATACAATGATATCGGTTTTGACGTAAAGGCTATAGATTTGGTAAATCAGTTATGAAAAGAAAAACTCACCTTGTTGGTCTTTTTATGAAAAAAAACAATAAAAAAGAAATCTCCAAAACGAAATTGAAGGAGGTTACTGTATATACGAATCTCAACTGGATTGCAGTGGGACAGAGCTCATTGTAACTATAACTTATAACTTTGGTTTACCCTAAAATAGTGTCAAAAGTTATACAGCCACATTCGAACATTTCATGTTGCATTCATCTGTTCACCTCATAGAATATTTTAACAGACGAACACACCACAAAACTACCGAAGGATTTGCTCCTTTTAAAGTGTGATATGCAGTTTGACTTGGGAAATTTAAGATAAGATTTTGTACAGTTGTCTGATACTCCGGGGAACACATTTCCAGTGGATTTATAATGATATAGGAAAGTGTGTGGAGGACGTATGGTGTACACCGCTACTCAGTATGAAAACAAATCCAAGTAGAAATAGTCCAGACAATGACAGGTCCGCGAAAGTAAGTGTTAGCTTGTTGTGTAGCTGTCCTAGCAAAGCATAAACGCTTTGTCGACTTATATCAATATTAGGAATTGAAAGAATAAAAACACCCGACTGTGCCACGTGTTCCTCCCTAGTCGCCTCTTGTAGTGGACCCCATCAGGCCGACCCTGTCTTATTCAAAGACACGAGGTTGCCTGAGAGCTTTAACTAACGGTTACTCGAGCCCAACGTTTTACTGTTTTGCCCATGAGGAAAATTATCAAGTGAAGACTTTCAACATAAAAGTACATGTATACGGACCTATTCCATTTGGTTTCATTGCCAAAATCTACAGAGTAAGAATATTTCTCTTGCCGGATCACTGGCAACGCAGTATGAACTTAACTTCTAAACTGTTTCCATAGCAAAGCACTGATAATGACGTCTCGTATCTCTCAAGTGTCATATCATCATCAGAGAATTCATCATTGATGCAGGTCATAACAGGATACGATGGTGTCGTCATTGACCTTTGACCTTTCCCGTTACTATGATATAAAATTTACAATTCTAACAGCATTTACAGGTTTGAAGTTATATAATTTATTTTAAAGATAAAAATTGGCACTTTTATCAATCAGATCACCACGGGTCGGGTCTTGAATCAATTCACAATGACGTCATACTCTCCCATCATACATCGTTTGACACGGTCGACTTCCGCTGGTACTACATCTGTACGTTGTACACGGCCCTTGTGACCCGGAACATTAACATCGTAACCAGGTGTGGAATTTTGTTGTGGAAAGTTTAACCGATTTTCATTGCGTACGTCAGAGCATATTTATTACACGTTTCAAATGATGTGTAATTTTTCATAATTCCAAGGACAAATTCTCTCATAAATCGATACAAGCTGATATAACGGGTGTAACATCGAAAAGTGTACAGTGGTACGCTAGATAACGTCTCTATACTGTAGCTACAACTTATATTTATGTAGAAATTATATTCAGTATCATAACGACATACATACGCTGTAATTCCTTAAATTTGATCTACAAAAGCCTTCCAATATATAATGCACGTGCGTCTTACTTTGCTTCACCGCTAGAGGTGCTCACAGCAGGTAAATACGAGACCTCTTCGTACTGTTATAGTTGTCATTTCTGGTTACGTCACGTAAATGTTATTTACTAAAAGCATTACTGCCTTCTGGTGACCGGATCCAGAGCTCTGACTAAGGTGTTTTTCAACATGTCAAGTGGATTTTCAAACACCTTTCGTCGAAAAGAATTTTTTAAGGTTAGGGGTGAGGTTGTGGGTGGGGTGTGAGTATCGGGCAACTCCCTGACATCCTCTTCCCCACATTGGATCGGTCACATAAATAAAGTTGAAAAAAGTGTGTATGATTCAGGATTGACCTTCATTTTGACGGCGTATACGGTATTATGAACGAAGTTGGCAACGAACAAATTATATGGTTATAAACAACCACCAAAACATAGGACATTATCAACAGCCACTAAAACAATATTTTGAGCCCCTACTAAAAGACATCATCAACTCCTACTAAAACAAACGACATCATGAACAGCCACTAAAACTAACGACATCATGAATACCCACTAAAACTAACGACATCATGAACACCCACTAAAACTAACGACATCATGAACAGCCACTTAAACTAACGACATCATGAACACCCACTAAAACTAACGACATCATAAACACCTACTAAAACCTTCGACATCATGAACACCTACTAAAACTAACGACATCATGAACACCCACTAAAACCAAAAACATCATAAACACCGACTAAAACCAACGAAAACCTGAATATCAACTAAAACAAACGACTGCATAAACACACACTAAAACAAGCGACATTATGAACCCCTACTAAAACAAGCGACATTATGAACCAGTACTAAAACAAGCGACATTATGAACCAGTCCTAAAACAAGCGACATTATGAACACACACAAAGACAAAGGACGTTATCTTCACCCACTTAAAAAAGGGACTTGATCAACATCCATTAAAAGAATAACATTATGAACACTTAATTAACGAAGGAAATAATGAACACCCGTAACCCCCACAAACAAACGGTATTTGGCATATACCCACTTACCAAAAAATTACATTGCGAACATCCAATAAACCAAATACATTACGAATATATATTATATACAAAACAATGGGCAGCAGAAGAATGACCGTAGCTGTTAATAGGACGTAAAACACAAACAAACCAAACAGTATAAAAAACCCCACAAAAACTCGAGGATGTTGAAATGTTATACTGGTCTTTGTCTGAGCAACATCGGACAGTACTTTGTGTGGTTGAGAACAAGTTACTGACCGCGACAAATCACTTCAATCAAACATTGGGCTAGGATTGCGGAGTGACACACTGCGAAATGGATGGGAGACGTATCAATCCGTCAATATTGAGTGATGACCACTGCGTCGGGGCGCCTTTAGGGCTTACCACAATGGGTCATTCTGATCACCAAAGTGGTGAATGGACCGCTAAACACGCAATTACGGTCGCCGAGTATACACGTGTGTTAGCTTGTTCCCGTGACCGTCCTTGCCTTGGAGACGGCGGAGATTCTTCGGCAAAGCTATCTTGTGTTGAGCTGGCAGGTCATTGCAATCGTAATACCGGTTCCTGTGAACAGCATTATTTATTTATACCCCCATTGCCGACTCTGAAGGGACGAGGATTGAACTTCACTGTTCAGTAACATTCCCGGAAGCACTTTTTTGTTGGATTGGAATTTGTCTTTGTAGTTTGTTCGATATTTACCGACTGACTTACTCGTGTAACAGACAGGGACTTAACATCTATATCGGAACACGCCGTCGTTCGTATGAGGTAGGTAAATTTAGTTTTTGATAAAACACTGCGGCAAAAATGTATTCTTGACGTTCTTGAAATGAGCAGTAAATCGTATTGCTTCGATCGTACTGTAGTACTGAATGCTTACCAAATACATCCACGATGCCGAGTCATCCCTAACACATTTAATATACCAGATACTTTCTAATCTTCCTAAAATACCATTACTGAAATACTTGCGAACATAAGGAATTGCAGACTTTTTTGCTTACACAAAAAAACCAGCCTCCCTTCAAATAATCGATTGGAAGGTCTTCTGATTGAGTCTGTTCGAAGCCATGCTCATAAAATAGGGATTCGATTTTTCTCACGTTACACTAATGTTCATTTGAGGATTTGAGGAGGTTTAATTTTATTGCAGACCGGTAATTATTGATTTTTGTCCTAGTTGCACTAAATCAGCGTCGATGTATGTTTGTCTCTAGTGGCAGCAGAGAGGGCTGGCTCAGAGGAGATATATACCGGGCCGCGTACCAGCCGTACGGGCCGTTACATAAACTACGTATCTACATGTATACCCATATGCTTATCAAGAGCGGAAGATTTTTTTTCTTTTCGATATCTTAAACTTTTTCGTGGATAAATAGATTTAAACTATTCTGAAATGTGTAATGGGAATCATCAAAACGAGACGTACTTCCGTTGTATCCTACAATCGCCTATAAATAGACAGATGTTTTACTTTTATTTAAAAAAATTAAAGTCCAAGCTAAACATTAAGCCCTTGTTAGCGTGATTTAAATTATCTGTTAGGACTAGACTAGTGCCTTTATGTTGATGTATACAGCTTGGAATGTACAAAATGTACATTATACTAAGTTAACATGAGTTATCAGCCCTTTGATCGTCCACTTCTCGTCTCCACATTTGCGATTTGAGCAAAACCTTCGTTTTTATCAGATAGTTCTTATAATAGCATCACAGTGTATAATTTGAATGAGTGCCTTAAATCTATTTCTGAGCCTTGTTTAAATTATTTCCTCTCGTGTCTTGAAATGGAAATAGATGTATTTAGAGTATCTAATGCCAACTTTAGTAACAAGGATATATTAAATGCCAAGTCGTCCCAACGGTTTTCCTATTGACGAATTAACCGCAAAGGAAGTCCCGTCTTCGATAGGTACATCAGACGGGTCGGGTCATATATATATATAGTTACATGGTCGTTCTACACCAAATTCATGAAATCACAGAAAGCATTAAGTACAAAGTTCCCCGACAGATCTCCGACTGTCAGTCGTATAATACAATGCACAGTATAAGTTTCCATGATAATGAAATTAAACATATATAATATATAAATTATATGTAACAATGACAATCCGGAGTCGGCGTGCGCTGTCTATTTCTGTGAATTTTCTTCTATAAAGATCTCTTCTAGATATCTTAGGTAACAAAAAGTTCATTGTGTTTAAGTAGATCATCAAATGATTATATAATACAGTCTTGTTTCTAGTAAAGTAAGATATGACCACTGTCAATTATCCCTGGGGTGTCTGTTCTTGCCCTGGGTGCAAAATACAACACAGTTGTATGCACTTGTCAAAACTCATAAACTTTTGCTCGAGGGAATATACATGTTAATCAACATGGAATCATAAAGGACATTAGTTTAACGAGGCACATATTTTCACGTCAAATCTCCGGGATCATTTAAGTACCTCGCGAATATGTGTGTAGACATTTATCAACGATGTATAGCCATGTGTCAGCATTCCTGTCATGAAGGAAGAAGCACCAACGCGAAAATAAACCCTCGCAAATATATAGAGATTTCTAGTATCGCGAATATAAAGGGATTTATAGAACCGCGAATATTAAGAGATTGTCGGAGACTTGTTATTTGTTTCGGTCACATTTGTTCCCGACCTTCTGACTATTTTATTCAGAAGAAAAAAGTGCACGAGTACATAATCGCGAAATAACGTTGACGCAAAATAACTGTATCCCGAAATATAGCTCATTTCCAGCAACCGATGCAGTGATAATCGTTGATGTTGTGTGTATACATACAATGAACATCGTTCTGGGTGCACACGACCCCTCGGTCCTCCTTCCTGTTTGTCTCTGCCCAAGTGGGTTCATATATAAGTAAACATCCATCAAGACACGATGTTAAGACTCCGGAACGAGGAACGCTGTGAAGGTATAGATAAGAAATTTGATTGGATAGGACAAGGTATGGAAACGAAGGTCAGGTTTCCAGGTAGGGAAAAGTTCAAGGATAATTACTTGTTATTGATGATATTTTTTCAAAGACATAATTAAGGTATAGATCCTTCCAGATATACATATATTTGAAAAATATAAAATATCTATCATGTATAAATATAAAATATATATCATGTATAAATTGTAATTTCAGGATGAGAATAAGTTATGGGGATTGATAATAATGGGGGATATGCTAAGATTTACCCCCTCCTACCCCTACCCTGACCCTCGAGGCAAGTTCAGTACAGAGTATGAAACATTAGCGTGTCAAGGCCGAGTCTGGATGAACTGTACCGTTCACATTATTGACATTCTACAAAGACATAATTACTATCTTTGATTCCGTGGTATTCTGGCATATTTCGTCGTCCTGTCCCTCCGAATACTCTATCACATATAACATTCTCCGTAATTGATCGTCCCTCCTGTAATTTCCAATACCCCCCTCCTGTAATTACCCCCTCCCCCTCCCCTTCTCCAGTGATCAACAGTCTCCCACTCCCTACAGATAGTACACTTAATTGGTTGTTTCTGTACTTTTGTTTGTATTTGTTACTCAGTTACGCATAAAACCTATATAATATATAATCAACTTAACTTCCTATACAACGAACCTGGCCTTCCGTGTGTGTCACTCCGTTGAGAGTGTATTGTGTTCTGTACCCCGATCAGTGCTGTTTATTATTTGGATGGGAGTATGTTTTCACACGTATCTAATACACATTTAAAACAAATATATTATGTCTTGAATTTCTCCCACTTTCTTCACAATGTTGATCCTTTTTAGCTGGATAAGAGCTG